>PQWD01005054.1:139840-284181 GCA_019425675.1 Leucinodes orbonalis | reverse complement strand
CGGCGACCGAACCGTGCGCTGCGACGCTTATTCTAGCTAGAGATTTTTCCAACGCATCGCGCGAACAACGTATTGTTAGGGGATACTCACATGCCAATTTATATCATACAGATTGTACGGCAATAAAAATAATGAGTACACCGTTATTTTTACGACGTTAGCCATAAATAAAGCTGTTACTTTCTCAGTTCTATACGAGTCAAATTGCATTCAGACCTTTAAAATTTTATTTATGGTGTTTTAATTATTATTAAGGAATATTACAAACCTATTCATCAATATTTAACCTTAATAGGTTTTAAGTTATATATTAACTGATAAAACAACCGCATTGGGTAGTAGCTCATTTTTCCTTCATTCTCTTAGCATGGTAAAAAGTACTTTGTTCGTCGTATTTTTCTTTGTTTTTCCTGCATACGTTATTCTAATATAAAACAAATACGTACAGTTTTGACTTAAATAAAGCCAAATATTTTGTTTCATAGTTATTATCTAGATGATATTTCTATTAAACATTTGTCTCAAGTTTTTCGAATACTTAATATTTTTCTTTCTACCAATAAATTATTTCCTTTGTGACCTCGCCCTAACGTCAGAATAGGAATGCGCGCGCATCTCAACAACGGCTATCATAGGAAGACGTCAGGGGCGTGGCAGCCGTACGCATCACGCAACGAGATAAGACTCCCAGACACCCGACAAACTCGAACAGACCTTTTTGCCCGGGTAGCCGCTAGCTATACTGCACCTCTTCAATTGGAACGGTTTATAAATGAATAGCTTTGCAGAATCCCCCGATAGCTGACGTCGCGCATCGTCTTGGAAGTTCAAGCACAAATCAGACGTCAAACAGTTTTATTAAAATGTGATATGTTGAAATTTGGTTTGTTTAAATTTTAATTTAAAAACAACTTAATGTATTTGAGTTTATAAATAACACCTATGACTATTAAATGTAATGTAAAAATGTAATTTATTTCATTATTGTTTAGACATCATGTTTATGCTTTAAATTCAGCAAGTTGTAGTGGCAGTGTGCAGGGCACATAATGCGTCGAACGATGACCAATGGGGCGAGTGGTGTCCACGCAAAGGGAATCAAACTGTAGGCCGACCCCAACAAGATAGACGGATGATCTAGTTAAGGTGGCGGGTAGCAGATGGATGGCAACTGCAAAGGATCAAATCATAAAGGGAGGCCTTCGTTCGTTGCAGGAATTTTCCAAATAAATACAATATAGGTTATCGGTAAACGTCTACATGTAGATAATTGCTGTTTTTTCCAGGAGTTACGTCATAATCATTATTGGATGCATATTGCTAAATATAAACATTCTTTACTTATGTATTGATTAAAGCGTACATTCTCATAAAATTTTTTCGCGTTGACTTAATTTTATAGTTATGTTATGATCAAAAACAATGATCAGATACCCTCCATAAGCAAAAAAATATCAAATATATATTTTTTAATTTTCCCCTTGTACGGTGCAACCGTGCATTGAACCATATTTCGCGGTATTTCCTATTAAGTCAATACAATTTAGACGTTATTTACTTATTATTACGCTTATCTCTGAAACTATGTCTAATTTCATTAAAATAGAATGTCGTATTCTAGTGACTTCTAAGACATCGGGTTTTCTAAATTGTGCTGAGGCCTTAGCTTTTTAGCATAGTCGCTGATGCGGCAGGTTTTAAAGGAGAAAAAACATAACCGGCCCTATGCTGGCCATTTATTGAACAACTTAAAAACGATTCATGGGGTCTATCCAGTTCATTTGTCCAGTTACAAATGATCCTTGTTTAGAATCTCGGTAGAGAGAACCTTCGTACTGAAGTTCTGCTCTTTTATCATGGCTGTAATGTGAATTCTAAACAATTAGGGAAATGATTTTTTATGACATTTCACCATTTATTGTCACGTATTAAACAATACCCCTTTAACACTTGTTTATTTGATTTTTTGCATTTTGTCTTAATCACTATTTAATATAGATTGAATTATAATTGAACGCATCCTGTAAACGCACAGTTAAAATGTCAACCTGAATTGCAAATGGTGGCGAACTGGTTGCAGTAATTTAAACATCTTTTATAGAAAATGTTGCTAAAGACTTTGATAATTATACTTTGAATATTAATTTGTTTGTTATTTTATACATTGACCATTTCTTTATTTTCCTTTATCAATTATGTAGATATCTATTTATTCTGCCCTCTCATCTTCTGTACAATGTTATGCTTTTAGTTTAGCCAAGTTCTATACTAAAGATTGAGACAAACAAAAGCTTAAGATCGAAGGCAGTAATCACATACCAATAGGTGAACTTTTATGCTTAATGATGCTGCTGATAATTCAAACGTAAATAATCTCTATTTCAAAAGAATAAAGGTGTACTACCTTTTATACTTGTTAAACATGTATGTTTGGCAGTCAAATATTGTTTGGGATGTTAGTGTTTATGTTTTTAATGTATCTACTAGCGATTGATTCAGATCTACTGATCGCAATAGAAAAGAATTGCTTTTCGGAACCCTTACTGGAGCATTCGTTGTCGAAATCAGTGCAATCGGACCTATCGTCAAAGTTATTTCCATTCTGCACTAGATATTTTGGTAGGTTTTTCGCTATTGGAGTTTTGTTCTGTGTACTAAATCAAGAAAGGCAAACCGTGTTACCCCAGATTTACCGAAAATGCGGGCTAAAGCTTGTTTTAAAAATGGTATTGCATAGTTGGATATGGTAGTGACAAAATTATATTTTCCTATTTAAATTACACCTAATAAAATTTACTGGCTGAAATTCAAATATTAATAAGTTCAATAATAAATAATATCCAATTTTAATAAGATGAGTAGAAATGTACACTGCTACTATTCAACCTAACGCAGTCCACTGCTGGACATAGGTCTCCTCCATCCTGCGCCAGATATCCCGGTCCTCCGCTTTTCTCATCCAGCCTCCACCAGCGACCTTTCGCAAGTCGTCGGTCTATCGGGCCGAAGGGCGTCCTACGCTTCCCTTGCCGAGACGCGAACTTCCACTCCAGCACTCGTCTGCTCCAACGGCCATCCGTTCTGCGACATACGTGACACGACCACAGCCACTTCAACTTGCTGATCTGGCGGGCTATGTCGGTAACTGTACACTTCCTAAAAAAAATATTATTTTTGGCAGTGCCATTACAGTAATACCACATTGATCAAAAATTATTTCGAGAAAAATCCCATTCACAATTTATTCGTTCATTGTACCCAAGAGAGCCATAAACAAATTTGATATTATACCATTTGAATGTTTCGAACAAAAAAGGTGAGGCTTGTATTGTTTAAGGCAGTTCAATACAAATTACATTCCGAGTCAGGCACTCGCACAGCGTTAGAACCCTGAATAATATTTATTTATTGGTTACTGCTCACGAAATGAATGTATTACATTTCTCTTTCTGCAAATAAAGATATTATGGCAGTCACTTGAATGTTGGTCTTTTAGTGAATTGGCGTGATGGAGATGCACTGTTGTGGTCATTAGGTGCATACCCTATTGCAGTCCACTGCTGGACATAGGTCTTATTTTGCGCCAGATATCCCTGTCTTCCGCTTTTCTCATCCAGTCTCCACCAGCGACCTTAGGTGCATACGCATAGCCCTTATTATTTTCTACCACTACTTCATCAGCCATTACGTCTTCTTCTGAACAAAGGCTTTGCTCAATGGCTTTCACCATGAACTCTTTCGGACTGTAACTCGCTAAGCTGATCCAGTATATTTGGCAAATCAATCATCTTTTAACTGAAAGTGGCGAATCCGCAAACAATGGATGACTTAGCACCTAGCCCATCGTGTAGACGATGTCGAGTAAGAATACAGGTACCCTAAAGCGGGGCATTGTAGAATTGTTGATGAAAACGTAGTTTTAAATTTGTAAAACTTTTTCTTCGATTAAAATTTGTTCACCGTATGAAAATTAAAGTAACCGACATGCCTCGCCAGATTAGTAAGTTGTACGTATATTTACCGATTACGTATATCTCAGAACCGATGGCTGAACAGACGGGCTTTGGAGTAGAGACCTCGTTTTGGCAAGCGTAGTGTAGATAACCGGTGACCTTAGTCTATTAGTGGACTGCAAGAAGTTGAAGAGAGAAAGCAGAAAATCGTGCATGTAAATTGGAACTAAATTTTCAATTCTTACTTCAAACTCTTCGGGCGCCTGTAATGTAGGGTTTCATAGTTTTTACAACAGCAAAGTGGAAATTTGAATTTGAATGCTTCAACTTAAAGACGAACGTTGTCTATTGGGATATAAATTCGAAGTTATTCTGGATTGATAGATGATTTCCATTAGGCGATTGTAAAATTTATGCACGTATAATCCAATATATCTCAGTTATATGGATGCATGGCATTAAATCATCAGTTAATCCAACCCACATCTGTCGATTTATCTAGTAAATACATTGTTCAAACATTTAATCTGGTCATGATTTAATAATTCAGCGTGCAGTACAATATTTTATTAACGTTGCTACCTTTATTCAACACGGTTATTCATTTAATTATAATAATTATAACCTTAATGTCAGCTCACCGAAGGCCTCCCTATACGGCTTATACTCGGAACGATCCTTTGCAGTCCTCATCCATCTGCCTCCCGCCACCTTTTTACTTGCTAAATCATCTTTCTTTGCTCCAACTGGTCGAGAATAGGGTTATGGTTTTCCTTTGGTGTTTTATTGTCAATCGCATGTAATGCCTGTCATATTTTTATACAAAAAAAATTTGTTATCAAATAACATTTTTTTCACCTTCTTTATCATAATATTTTCTGCTGACTTAGTATTATGCTACGCCTCAATTGAGCAATGTACTTACGGATCGCCCAATGTTAAGAATTACCGTCACTCATGAACACTGGGTATACTCCGAAGGAGCAACGCATGTGTTCTGACCTTTAAAATGGGAGGGCTAATAAACAAAGGAAGGTTGAAGGTGGGCTAGGTACCAAGTTGTGTAAAACCTCTTGCATGTTCTTCTTCACGAAAAGGCCAGACGAATCTTAACGAGCTGGTACAATGTGTGTGTGGCGGATCGTCAGAGCCTCATCCGCTATTTCAAGATGCATTGTAAGACCTTCTATCTCTCTTCAACCTATCGCAGTCCACTGCTGGACATAAGTCTCCCCCATTTTGCGCCAGATATCCCGGTCCTCCGCTTTCCTCATCCAGCCTCCACCAGCGACCTTTCGCAAGTCGTCGGTCCATCGGGCCGGAGGGCGTCCTACGCTACGCTTGCCATAACGCGGTCTCCACTCCGGAACTTGTCTGCTCCAACGGACATCGGTTCTGCGACATACATGTATAAACCCACGATTACAGTCATCATAATCAATGTAAAATACAAGAAATGTAGCTTAGTAGTACAGCTACATTTATACTGCCCGTACTTTTTGCTAGCGATTTCGATTTTGGTTGAAAATTTAGTACACCGAAGCTATAGGTAACACCACACCTTTAAAACTGGGTTTGATTGATCGGCTGCCAATTCATTTACATTAATATTTTAAAACGAAGATTGATAGACGGCCAATATCGGAGCAATTCGAATATGAATTATGAATTTTCACGCTTGTATTTAGTGAATACATCTCGTAACATTAAAAAATATTTGAGCAGGTATTTTTAAACTCTAATAATGCTGTAGAACTTTAGGTTAAAACGATACCATGGTGTATTACCGCTGTAATTTTATGAACCAAATTTTGTTTGTTTAAACATAGGCGAAGTTAAATAATGCCTTTATCCTTCAAATGTCTAAAAACGCAAGAAATATCAACAATGAATTTGTAAAATGATACTCATAACTTTATTAATATATGAATTCAAAATAAACAACTAATTCGGAGCCTGAACCAAAAGTGAAACACATTTCATTCCAAATAGTTAAGGAACCTATTTTGAATGTATTTCTTTTTATAAATGAACAACCAAGAGAAGAAGATTAATAAAAGAAAATTAATAACAGTAAGTAGTCATTATTTTCCCTCAACACTATTCTGCACCCGTTTTATTATAAGAATATCACTTACATGAGAACATAATAGTAGTACTGTAGGTATGAACTAACTACATAAGTTTTATATGAGCAGTTCAGCCAATTATATATGTACATAACAACAATTTGGTTACATTACTATGAAGCTTCCTCAATAAAAAAAATACTATCATACTCGTAATATTGTGCCCTAACGTAATCCAGTAACACGACAAAACTGTTGTAAGTACCAATTCCAACACCCAAATATCCGTTACTATCCGCCGTTAGTCAAATCGACAAAGCGACCTTCAAACCCAAGATGTATCCATCACCAAATATTTTCTGACTAGTGAAGCGTTCCTGTTTGTTCGCAATGCATAATGCTGAGCTGGCAACGCTGCAGTTGCAATTACACCCCGAGATAATTGTCGAAGCTGCCCGGACAAAAGAACCGCGTAACCTGAATCTGATGCTGACCGAGCTCAATGGGGTCGTTCAGTTCGTATGTTTGCTACGATAGTTTGCTCTGTGTTGCCACTTAGCCCTTTTGTGCCTAGATCTAGCACTGTTTGGTGTAAGTGAACTTCTTTTTTGACGATTTAGCCTGAAAAGTGCAATCTAGCTCGTTTTCACTGCCTTGAAAATATTACCAAATTATGAAGTTTACAACTTGCAACAAGTACTATTTTGCTTTTTCATCGGTCATGATGACGTTTTTTTAGACGCACTAAACGGCTTCATGACATGAGCATTTTTAGAACAGATAATCTTTTGATGCCCAATCTAGCCCTTTTTAACTTCTCAAAAAGTACTTTTTCTAAAACTAAGGTGGCAACACTGAGCGTGGTTGCTCAGCAGATACTATGGAAATATTTTTTATATTGATGAAAAGCAATCGGAACCCAAAATATTGTATTTAGAAACATTTTAGCAAACCAAGTGCAAACTTATCGCAAACCGTCACTGTAGCTTATATACTTAGCCGAATGCATAACAGCTACGAGTATTGCGGGAGGAATTGACAAGATTGAAGTAGTGCAGAGTATATTTGCTGACTAGTTACGTGACATGAAGTTCCTAATCCAGTTCCACTGCTGTGCTAAAAAGCTGTTGTGCGTAATAAACACGAGTGGTGGGTAACAGAGTCTTCAATCATTAACGCTCGACTGTATTCTGATAGCGTATTAGTTTTTGATGATCTCAATGGAATCTCAGGTCGACATGACCCATTAAAAGTGCACCTGTAACGATTTTCACACTGCCGTAATACACCAGCATAAATATGGATTATTTTCGAATACCTCAGTATAACAACAGAATAGGTAACAAAAATGACATCTGCATTATTGCGGAACTTATGGGTGCTATTACAAATACAGCACGTGTTGTGAAATTTCGAGGATTCCATATGATTTGATCGGAAGATTTTTGAAAGTTTCAAAGATTTATCAAATCTGGTTTTCAATTGTAAATTATTTTAATAAATTAAAAGCGTGGGATATTTCTTCTTTATATCAATTAGGCAAGAAAATGAAAAAGAAATGTAAGTAGGTCTCGGTTTCAGTGTTTCTAAGCCGCATTCATGCAATTAATGCTGAATTAGGTTTTCTTATGTATTAACAGGCCTTTCGAAGCACGAAATCATCAGGTGATTCCGTCTGCAAATTTCTAATAAAATTGGTAAAACGGTTCGAAACCTGGAATCGGCTTTGCCCACGAAATATCATGATAGTATACATATTTTTACATTAATAGCCTGTTTTCAGCAGTGTATTTACGGAACAGCATCGTTTTAATTAAGTAGGTAAATAAAGATACTATTGTACAATGATTGCTAAATGCTTATTAGAAATTAAATAATTTGATTGAGTAATGACCAATTATTTCTACATAATTGCACCTCGGCTATTGTTATATTTTAATGAAAATAATGAAGTTATTTTTAGCATACGACATAATTATTTAATGTATATATAGTACATATAAAAGTAGTGATAAGTTAGTACATGTGTAATATAATATTAATAATAACTAAACTTAATTGTACATGATTACATTGATTAGAATCAATGTTGTTATTTATAACAATTTTTACATATGAGCACAGTAACCGTTTCTTGTTAGGTGATCCCATGTGCCCCCAATGAACAATGTGGAACCGAGAAGTATGTTAACTTCCCACAACGTTTGTCAAGAAATGCGCGACTGATAGATAGGCCACTAGGCATTACATATTATGCTATCAGAAATCTAAAATGGTCTTCTTTCACAAATCTTTTAGAGCCCTTATCAACGTAAGGGTAATACCAATATGACTTGTGAATGCAAAATAACTGCAATCCAATTATATCCTCATAAACTTTTTATAACGGTACTTAAATTGAAAGCTCTTCTGTTTAAAAAAAAACATACTTATCTATACAAATAAATATACACAATTGGAGTGTCTGTTTGCTATATTGAAATAAACGTATTTTACCACACGTATATGAATGGAGGAGCATCGCCATGTGAAGAGAGCGTACCTTGGCCAACTGATTGGTAGACGCCCAGTGGGCCGCCGCAGGTACCGCTGGAAGGACGTCGTCGAGTCTGATCTGCGTGATCTCTAGGTCGATGATTGAATTGATTGCGATCTCTTCTTTCGGAGGCCAAGTTTCACTTTGGGTCGATAAGCAGCGGAGTAAGTAGTGCATACGCCAAAATAACATTATTTTATTGTCTGCTTGTCTGTCTGTTCCGGGAAATCTCTGAAATGGCAGGAACGATTTTGACGGGATTTACACATAAGCTACGATTTACTGTGGGAGAATATCTTTACCACGTTGGTTGGTCAACAATCAATCGTAAGGTAATATCGCGAAACTAAAAATACAACAATAAAAAGTATAGGTAAGTGAATACCAGACTAGGAGAAAAAAGATTATTAACTAGTCTTGTCAGAAAAGTATTTGCTTTTCGAAAACAAAGACAACGACGACTATACATTCAATTATTTTATTTAAATGAAAAAAAAATCAGTAAAATTTAATAAAAGCAATTACACCCAAATTATACATATTGCGAAAAGCATAAACTTAGCTATGTAAAGGGGGCGTACATAAACGACAAAACCACTTGAAAGGAGTAAATAGCTTTCGGGCACATCAACTACAATATCAAAGTTCACATGACATCAAATGGAAGCGAAATAACATTAGATTAAAATGACCCTTACGAACGAACCAATTTAATTTATCGTAATAATCAACAATAAGCTGGTCAAAACGCCAGCAAATTGGGTTGTATCGATACATTAATCAAACATTATATAAACACAAGGCAAATTGTTGTTAAGAACCAACTAGGCGGCACGTGTTTAGGTATCTACTAAATACAAATTAGTATTTTTTTGGTGGTGTGAGGCATCTTTCTGCTTATATATCCTGTTGAATTAATGAAAGATTGAATAACTATTTCCCTTAGATAAGAAATTTCTACCACTCGTAACCATACCTTTCTAGTTATTATCTAGGTACGAGTATCTGGGTAGACTTGATACTGAATCGTTTAGTTATCCTCTTAAGTGCATCTCTCTTAAGTGGACAAGGCACCATCAGGTAAGCGTACTGGTCTGGTTATATTAATACTAATGTAGCTGATTCTAGGTAAGAGAAAAATATATGCAGAAAAAAATTAAGAGTCTGAACTACACTGGTTATACAACTATCTATTTTGTGTGGGATTTGGCTGACAATTATTCTGTTTGGTGCAGGTTGCTGGTGGGTTTTATAACACGGTGTTTTATACTATTAAATGCACCGTCTACGTCTCGTCAAAATAGTGTTAAATGTCTGTGAAGTTTTTATTTAGTAGGACGAAAGGATTTACAATGTAATCCTTGTATTACACAAAACATATTATCGATAAAAATCGACCATCTAAATAGACAATCTGTACTAACGCAACAATTCGTAAAAATTCGAACATCCACTTGGGACGAGCGGACGAATTACTTCAGTCTACACTCGAACGAAATCTAGATGCATAGACAGCTGCAAATCCAGATTGTACGTGTCTTAGTTGTGTGCAATGGAATGGGAAACAGATTGCTTTAGTCCGGCTACTAGAATAACTTAGGACCGACGATAGTTACATTAGAATAAAAATTTTTGCAGTTAAATTCAGAAAAAATGTTTTTCATACTACTCCTAAAAACATGAGATTCATCAAGGCACATTAATCCTTCCAAATATAAATAGGGCAAATAGCTATTATTTACGATATAAAATATATATTGAATGTTTTTTATATAATCATAATTTAACATGTCAGGATAAGTATTTTACTTTTTTAGATAATTTAGAGTACAATCTTTGAGACGGCCTTTTGGGTCATGAAACTGGGAATAATTCAGAAAATATAAACATACAAATGTTTTTTTTTTCAATTCAACTCATTATTACAACATGCAGGTAGCTTCTAGCAGGCACAGATTTAGTGGGGTTGTGCAAATGACGTCGTATGTTGAAATGATGATATTGACTATTACATCAAATTTACTACCAGTAAGGTTCTAAATGTCAGTTTGAGCTGTTTACTTAATTTCTATCAAAACTAAAAACTACATCCAACTCATATTAATAAATCGGGTGTAACGGACTGAAATCTGTTTTCTCAAGTAGTGACTAGAAGCGGCTTAATTTAAAGAACTTGCTGCGAGCGCCTTTTTTGATTTCCCCCGAGTAACAACTCACGAGTACCTGTCGGTTTGTTATCAGCTTGTTGCTATCGAAAATGTTGCCGACATTAATATACTCCCAGTTATTGGAATCGACGTAACGAATACCGAAGACGTGCATGAAATATGAGCCAAGCTTAAAACGATATACATTCCTGTGATATAGGCACACGGGAATAAATCCATTCGAAACAGGCGACGAAGCGTATTGATTGCAGAGATACAAAGTTCAAAATGTTAATAATCATCGTTTTATTTTATTTGGCGAGACGCGTGGTTAAATATTATAAAATACTTGTAGCTCTTAGGTATGGAAGACTTCTTTCGAGAAAATAAAGCCCAAAGTAAAATTTGCGGCCTATTGGTATCCTCTCTTCATTCTCTTTAAATTCGGTGATACTTCACACCAGCACAATACATTTATTCTTAGACAACAGTATTATTCTAAGCAGCTATTTTGCTTATTCCAAGTACAAATTCAATCGTTGTGTCATGGCTCTGCAAATACCAGACACATTGGACTCAGTGGAGCAAAGGGCCAAGAGACTCATAGTAGACTAGGCGCTCGTTGGATGGATTACCCCATCATTATAATAAATAAGGAAAAGTACTAAGGTACTTTTTCCTTATTTATATAATGATGGAGTAAGAACTTAAGAGTTCCAACAACAGCCAGCGTTACAAACGAAATAAGTTTGTTTTAAAATAGTCTCATTTTCATTGTATGATATAAAGTACAAGCGTTTCGAATTTCCAAAACTATATGTACGTTATCCGACGCTCTTACGGTGAAAGAAACATCGTGAGGAAACCCTTATGCAGTCTGCGAAGAGATTCGAAGGTTGTATGTGAAGTCGTCCAATCCGCACTGGGCCCGGGTGGATGAGTAAAGCCTAATCACACTATACGGGTAGGCT
Organism: Leucinodes orbonalis; assembly: GCA_019425675.1. NCBI lineage: Eukaryota > Metazoa > Arthropoda > Insecta > Lepidoptera > Crambidae > Leucinodes > Leucinodes orbonalis. The sequence continues at coordinate 272,505 of PQWD01005054.1, read as the reverse complement.
CTTGCCCCTCGGTGGGACGTTTAATTAGCTGATGATGATGATAAGTACAAGCGAGTTTCCTAAAGTAAATTTTTTAAGTCACGTTTTTTGACATACTTTGTATACATTCTTTACAAAAGGGAAAAATTACCTAATTATTTAGATATGTGACTGGAATTGTACCTAAGTCGTGGGAACTTGCTAACGTGCAGCCTGTGCCTAAACAGGTAGTCGGGCTGACCCTACGCTGCAAAGCCTCGAGCATCGTCGTAGAGTGGCACGGCTGTCGGTTTTTTACAGGCTACATTTCGGTGAGTGTGCGATGGAATTACACGCGTGAATTCCACCAGCTCCTTTTCACCATCGGGATACAAGATGGAGGCGAGCGTTGCATCCTTACGTGGTAGACATTCCACACATCCGCACAGCCCGCTATGGTGCTTCGTTCTTAATGCGCACCGCAAAAGAATGGAGCTCTTTGCCTCTGTATGTGGTCCCCGACCATTACAACCTGGCCGTCTTCAAGGCAAGAGTAAATAGGCCGTTTCTAGGCAGGCATGATCCATCCTCGGCCGCATCACTTACCATCAGGTGAGATGGCGGTCAAATGTCTGCCTATAGAGGATAAAAAAAAATGTCCTTAACAACACCTTGGAAGGTACATTTTTAGATTATTACAGATTCATAGAATGTTATAATTGAATTACATAATAAAATTGTCATAATAACTAAACCACTCTATAAGTAACAATGTTTGAAACATGTTTGTTAACTGTAAGTCTAAGAAGAGTCTAAGTCCTGTTGTATTGACCAGACGTGTGGTGGAAACATGCGGAGCATGGTTTATATGTATTTTATATACTATCCATTTGTCTATTTTATAAACTAGGTGTCATAAAGACGACTAAAGTCAATAAATGATGGGCAGCAGCGAAGTCTCAAATTCTGTGGTTAGTACTGCGGTCATGAAGCTGGCTGCTCCATGGGGATTCGCAATAAAGAACTGTGTCCCGCTATGATAGGCTTAATTATTTTCTATGTATACTGGAGACACGTTTTATTATTTAATGATTAAAAAATATCGAAACGTAACAAATGAAATCCATGTCGTTCAATTTTTTTTAAACTTCTCTTCTTACTTTTATTGGCTATGGTTCAAAACACACGTACGACCACATAATAAAAGTAATTTAGTGTGATTTTTTTCAGTTCTGTATAGTAGTATTCTTGTCATTGCAGGGTAAATTACTTGTCTAAAAGAAAGATTGTAGGGCATCTTAGAGATGATAGTCGCTTAAAGCCACAATTAGGGACATTAGGCCGTAGTAGGGTACAGCCTAATTTCCCTATTGTCATGTAGTACGGGTAAGCGTGTGTCTTTGAGTGGGACTATAAGGTCTGGTCATATTTAATGGTTGCGATGAAACGTATTCTAAATAATAATTAATATTTTTTTCGTTTCGGCGAAGACAATCGTGAGTTTCGCCACAAAATAAATAAATTTTGACCCGAGCGCTCCACATTTCGACAAGTATTTTAACTACTGTCTGAATTATTTTCAACTAACCCTTTAATAAATTGTCTCGCCATTTAACCTAATACCATCTGTGACAAGTTTCCCCGCTAGTTCCCTAGCATGGCCGTTTACTATCGGATTGTGCTCCGCGCTTCCACTAAATAGAGTTTTGTTCTAAGAGATTAGAGATAATAAATCAAGGCTCTTAAGGATTTGTATTTACTTTGCACTTAAGCGGGCTAAAATGGTTTACTTAGCCCTACCTTTTTTCCTTTTAGACTTCTGTTACGACTTCCGTTTTGTTTTCATTACTTATTGGTAGGGAGTACAAACAATTCAACATATTATAATATTAATGATAAATTCTAACTAACTAACTCATCTAATAAAGGTACTTTGAAAATTGGTTTTATCTTAAGGAAAACTGGAAAGTCGTCTTCATGAGTACCTCAATCGCAACTATTACTTATATAACTATTTTGGGTTAACAATTATGCTTTTGGTATGACTATATTCTGGGTTAAAAAGTAAGACTTAAAATGATCTACATAAATCTTAATACATATTTGTGAGATCTGTGCTTTTAGCTACGTAACTACGGATCTCAGAGATACACTTGAGAACGGAATTAAATACCGGAATTTGGTCATATATTTACGAGTATATACGAGGGTTGCATCTTCCAAATTTTCCTGTATCCGTTCGCCTCCATTCATGGGAGCTATGAGCGTCTTCCGTCGCTTTCAATTTTAAAATTATTTCAGACTTAAGTTACCCTACGCGTACAGTCCCCGTCAACGACCCCTGGACGATTTCCGCGTGATTTCACGGCAAAGGACGCGATTTCAACAAACTCGATACTACGTCCGTGATACTGTGTATTTCTGCATGAGTGGTTTCCTTTGCCGCCTTCGAGGCGACATTATATTATTTATTTTATTTTTTAACTTTGCTGGTACATTTAGATAGAAAATCGCTCAAAATTGTAGACCTTTAAATAATTTCTAATCAGTCATGTCACGCACTAACAAAATTTTTAACTATTTTACTATATTAAGTATACTACATTTGAGGCATTCGTTGATGATGCGTTTGTCGTTATAATTGCATGTAAATTGTACTCGATCTTAACAAAACACTGTGGAGCTAAAAAGAAACTGGTACACAATCACACTGACCGTATCATCTCTATTTAAATCACTGAAGCCCTAAATGAAATGCATGTTTAACATCAATTTTATAAAAATAATTATTTCTAAAGAACAAGCTCATTCTGTGTTCGTTTAAAGTTAAGAAGTGTTCTAAATTTAAAAAGCTTGATAATAATATATTTTGCTTGTTTAACACACCATTTATAAACTCAATACATTTAAAATAAATACCTCCTATTTTCATAAGATTTTGCGCGAAAGCCCTAGTAAAGCCTCTTACCTTACTTTATAATATGTCCCTAAAAAGTGGTATTTATCCATCTCTATGGAAGATAGCTAATGTAACTCCAATTCACAAATCTGGCAACAAAGGTGATGTATCAAATTACCGTCCTATCTGTGTGCTTAATTGGTTCTCTAAATTTTTTGAAAGTATCATATACGATCATTTGTACTGTCATGTTCAACAAACTTTAAGTCCTTTACAACACGGATTTGTTTCTGGACGGTCAACAAATTCGAATTTGCTAGTTTATACCACGTTTTTATGTGATTCATTTAATTCTAAGCTTCAGGTAGATTCAATATACACGGATTTCGCGAAAGCGTTTGATCGCGTTAACCACCATATACTCTTGAAAAAGTTACAGCATATGGGAATTCATGGCGATTTACACCGTTGGTTTACATCTTATCTCCAAAATCGAACACAGCTAGTAACAGTCAAAGGCTATGATTCTGTACCATACATAGCCACATCTGGTATTCCTCAGGGATCTAATTTAGGACCCCTCCTGTTTTTAATTTTTATTAATGATTTGTTGCATTTATTTCATAACAATTGTTTGGCGTACGCTGACGATATGAAAATCTTTAAACAGAACAATATCAACGACTGCAAAAGTTTTCAGAATGATATTGATGTATTGGTGGACTGGTGTAGTAAAAATCATATGTCTCTTAACATAAAAAATGGCAGGTGATCAGTTTCACAAAAAACAAACAAACTGTCGTATTTAATTATAAAATAAGCGAGAAAGTTTTGGAAAGGTTTGCTGTTGTCCGCGATCTCGGGGTTTTGTTTGATTCTACCATGTCATTTAAAAACCATTATGATCACATCTGCACCAAGGCTAATAGAATGCTTGCATTTATTTTACGCCAATCTAAACCGTTTCGGAAACCGAATTCTATTATACTCCTTTATGGGTCTTTGGTGAGGAGCATTTTAGAATACTGTTCCAGTGTTTGGTCACCTATTTATGGTATTCACATAGATAGGATTGAATCAATCCAACGTCGCTTTTTGAGAGTTCTCTGTTCTAGATGTGGCTTAAGGCGAAAATTGCCTGAATATAATGACCGCCTTAAGAATTCTCACTGACGAGTCTCCAGAAAAGAAGACAAAATACCGATTTAACAATTTTATATAAAATCGTTCATGGACACTTTTGCGAAGAACTTGTACACCAAATAGATATCAAGGTACCTATTCGCTCAGTACGTATCTCTCAATTATTTAGTGTGCCAGGAACAACAACAATGTGGCCAAAAATTCCCCTTTACTAAGGATGATGCGATGCTATAATGATCATTGCTCTCACACTGACATCTTTAACTGCTCATTATGTTCATTTAAAAAATCTATTGTGTAAGTGTAATTCATGTCAATAATTTTTCGCTGTTCCGTTCATCTTTGCATGTTTGCTATTATTTGTTAAAAATGCTGTGTACAATCTGTAATTGGGATATAAATTTAAAAAGTTATGTCTTATGCTGTATTACGGATGATTTAGTTTATATTCTGTTGATGTACCTTATGAAATAAAATAAAATAAAATAAAATAAAATAAAATGAAAAAAATCTACCATATATAAGGAATTTTTATAGGCATTTTTCCAATTAATTATTTACAGAGATATCGAATTTGCTAGTCAAGAAGCGTATGCTTACAAAACAAATACGAAGTTGATGTAAGCATACACGTCAGTTAAATTAATTGCAAAGTTAATCAAAACATTTGTCCATCATCCAGTGACCTTGGTGTGGTTTTGATAAAGACTTCGCCTAAATGTGGTTGATCCCAATTGTATGTCAACATGTTAAATGAATTTTCGTTGCCTTAAAATCACGTCGTTAAATTGTTCAAAGGATGTGAGTTAACATAATTAATTCTCACAACTGTTCACCATTGTGTGTATAAAAAAAGATCTTGAATCGTTAAAATTCACCATTCACATTCGCAAGAGCAATTCAAAACCAATGATATTCTGTATATGTAACGCCATCCGTGCCTCAAAACGAATCGACGAAGAGAGTACAGTTTGTACTCTTTTGTTTAGGTAAATGTGTTCGAAATTCGAAATACGTGTATGTGTGCTATCACTGCATTCGGAACACTTTTTCCATTGTTTGTGAGCATATCACAAATCCTTACTTTTTTACATCATTGTTCAAAATAAGAACAAACACACGAATATTACCAAAAAAAATTGCCAGTTTAATTATTCCCGTAACCCAATAACGTCAGTTCTTAAACCTCTAAAACAGACACATTTACCCACAAAAATAACGTTTACGTTTAGCAATAAACGCGTAACAAAGTCACATAAAGTACCGCAGCGGGCAGGTACAATGGCTTCCTCTCTTGCCGAAAAAAGACAATCGCGATCGGCAGCGGCAGGCCCGAGTCGACAAGAGGGACAGGGACGTAGTCGGGCATAGATATCCTAATAGACTTTTAGTATATAGATTATCGTTGTTAAATAATTTATAGGAGGGATAATCACTTATTGTATTTTATTGTAATATAATCAGTTTAGCTATTTATAAATCCCTTTGTGCGTTTTTGTGTGTATCAAAATTTTAAAAAGTTCGGGATTATTTATGGGGTCAAAAATCATCAAGTAAGGGTTTCCATTATCAAATGTCGAACTTAACGTAGGTTGATATTTCTATTATATAATATCAATGACTTATTAAAGGTTATTTCGTAAATACGCATAAAAATTTATTAACAAATTTATGATCCCAATGTTTGAAAAAATACATCTGCATTAAATATTCATGAATTGCTATCCAACACACTCAAATCTGAAAATTGTTAGAAGGCATAAATGTAATAGTTGTTAAAGGAACGATTCAAAGTAACCCTGACTAATACTTATTAAAATGTAAAGAACCGATGGCCGTTGGAGCAGACGAGTTCTGGAGTGGAGACCGCGTCTCGGCAAGCGTAGCGTAGGACGCCCTCCGGCCCGATGGACCGATGACTTGCGAAAGGTCGCTGGTGGAGGCTGGATGAGGAAAGCGGAGGACCGGGATATCTGGCGCGAAATGGGGGAGACCTATGTCCAGCAGTGGACTGCGATAGGTTGAATAGGAAAGCACCAGCTATCATCACATGCGCGGCTAACTAACATGGCTACCGATCAAAGCAGGCACAGAAAGAACACGCACTAGGCGCAGACTATTTAGTAACCAGGTACATTTGTGAGCCTTACTAATTGTGTAGGTACTGTAAGTGCTGAGGTTACCTAAGGCACCTAGCCAGGCATGAATGTGAGAAGGTTTTAATTATTCTCGCGTACACGGGTCGCTATTTGTGTTATGTTTAGTAAGATAATGTGTATATAAAGATCACATCAGACAGCGCTTTCATTAAATAGCGTTACTATAATACTTGAGTAATGTTAACCAACTACCAACACCAATTCCTTCACTTAGTATAACTGGAACTGCACCCACAACAACAACTAATACACTCTTAAGTCGAATTGAGTATATTTTTTATTTAACCACATTTCGTCCAATAAGAGCACAGTTCTTCTGCATACTCGGAAGTGCGGTCGTCATTTCTTACCCCAGATTTCGTCCCGGAAAACTTTTTGTTGTTTTACTCATGGGCGTGGTTCATCTATGTTTAATAGTAGCTAGCTGTAGCCGAGACTACGCTTGTTGGATTATACTTGTATTAGCACGCTTATGATAACCAAATAAAGACCTGACTACGGCCACGGGCACCAGCATTAACTTTTGGAATTTCCCCGCTCAGAGTTCACCGAATTCACCTATTACCAGGGTTGTAAAACTGAGAGCAATAAAAAGAACTTTATTTTCCCGATCTTTGAGCCGTAAAACAGTGAGCATCACTTTACTATGTAATACCTTTTTACTTCTGTTTCTATGATATACGAAAAATGAGAGGCTATGTAGTACTTTAATGAATAGTAATACTGTTTCATTGGCATTCAAAGCTTTACTCGCTATACTTGTATTTTGTGCTTTAAATCTTGATATGTATAAATCGAACAGAGCGTCGGTGGCTCATTGGTGTGGACTGTTGCCTTCCGATTAGGAGAGTGCAGGATCAAATCCCACCACGTACCAATGTTACCTTTCAAATTTTCGAAATTATAAGTACAGTACAGTACAGTTTCGAGTTTATACGACGCTCTTACGGTGAAGGAAAACATCGCGAGGAAACCTGCGCACGCCTGCGAAGAAATTCAACGGTTGTGCGAGAGGTCGGCCAATTCGTAAAGGGCCCGCATGGACGACTAAGGCCTATGCACCCTGTACGTGTCCCTCGATGGGTACGTATGTAGCTGAGAATGATGATATAATCAATGAGACAAAATATTAAAGAGCAGAGGAAACATTTTTAAGTTACATTAACTACAAAGCCAACTAGTTCACCCTAGTAAATTGCGAATATTATTTATATTAAATTATCCCCAGATATACAATAGATATTATAATGCACTAGCTTATGATGCAAAGTTGTAAAGTCATACATTATATACGTATGTCGGTAATAGCTATGTATGGTTTTGACAACGACGCTACAGCCTAGTGGTCGTTGGGTTTTGACGACCTATGCGGTGTGATGGTCGAGACGTCGGCTACTACACCAAGGGTCTCGGGTTTGATCCCCGGGCAAAACAAACATTTATGTGCATGAATGGTCTGGGTGTTTCCTTATATGTATTTACAAAAAAATTGTATATGAGTATATTTATCAGTTTTTTAGTACCCTAAATACAAGCTTCTTGCTTAATATGCTGTATGAATGCCAGTGGATATTTTATTATATTTTAGAGGCTGGTGAGTCGAGTTTTGGTGTATATACCGCGTCTCGTATTGCGAACGCCCTCCGGCCGGATGGACCGCCAACTTGCAAAAGGCTGGTTTGGGCTGGATAAGAAATTGGAAAACCAGAATATCTGGCAAATTATGGAGGAGACCTATGTTCAACCATGGAATCTATAGGTTAAAGCGGGATTAAAAAAACATTATATTTGTATAAATATACAATGAGTTTTGGTTCTTATTATAACTGCTCTAGTAGGTAGGTCGCGGTGACCTTACATGGCAGAAATATATTTTTTTTACATACAGTGGCGTCATGCTCTTTCTAAGCTCTCTCAAAGCATGGATATTCCATAAAAACATAACATAGTTAGCAACATTTTATTAAAGCCTTTGAAATTCAAAAGAGACGGTATACAAAAACAGGAGCAAAGCAAAAAGAAGCTAATTACAAATTTTCCGGTGGTTTTACGTCGACAAGACGAAGTCTTGTGAGAAATTTTATCATTAATATGACCCTCATTTGCGAGAATATCTTTTGTTTTAAAAGCGGAGGCTGTTTATTATAAAGGCCTTTGAATGGCAAACGCGTAACAGGAAAAAATTAAATTAACAGTTTTTTGAAAGGCTTTTAGTATGAAAAACTTCCATTCCGTACAATATATTATCAAGAATAATTATTCTTAATAATACGTTCTTATTAACACTTTGAGAGCGTCGGTAGCTTATTGGTGACCCTTGCCTTCCAATCTGGAGGGTGCAGGTTCAAATTCTGTCATGTTGAATGTCATTAAGCCTTTTGAAATGTATGAAGGTACGTTTATCCGACGCTCACGCGGTGAAAAAACCACCGCGAGGAAACCTGTGCACGCCTGCGAAAATTCAAAGTTTGTGCGTTATGTCGCACTGGGCCCGCATGAACGAGTAAGGCCTATTCACCCTTTACGGGTAGGCTCGTGTCCCTCGGTGGGGACGTTTTACCTGTTCAGCCCATTAGGCTAATAAGGCTTATCCTTGAAATATACTTGAAAGATCCTTTTAATATCTCGATTCCCGATCAAGTGCGCTAGTAGAATCGAAATTCCACTCGACTCCTCAAAATGGTAGGAGTAAACCTTGTCACTGTCATTATATGATTAAAATACATTTATGTTAGTTACTAGCTCTTCTTCGCGACTTTGCTCGCGTTAAATTCAGGGCAACAACAGAGACAAGCGCAGTGAGGCAATAATTTAAAATAATAACTGTCAATCAGTTGCTGGTATTCATCAATGCCACTCTGTCATGCTGAGGCATACGCCTGTTAACCCAATAACCATCAGGAGAGCGTCTTAACCATCTTGGACATTTTGTAATATAAAAAATACTTTCCGCAAAGCCGCCTCTCAATTCAGGATAGTCCCATCGTAAGGGTTTAATCAAATAACGACGTTTCTTCTCAAACAACAATAGTACAGAAAAGAAATTCTCCACATTATCAGCGCCGTGCGTACCTTTTATGAACATACAACTTCAGGAGCACCGGAAGGAATACCGATGAGTTCAATCACATAACTCTGAATAAAAAAAGGGTAACCCTTCCAAGTTTGTCGTAGAGCCCAGGCAATGTAGGCCACATGCAAATTGATTGAACAAGGATTGGACCACGGCTTTGTTATAGGTAAACACAAACGGAAGCATCAAAAGAGTAAAAACGAAAATTGCTTTGTATTGTGAACTCGATATGGGTGCACGGTGAATGGTTACACATTGTGGATCGCGACAGAGAATGTCGTGTGAGGGTAATCTTTATGCATCCAACAGATCCCGTTGGGTTTCCAAGACTATGTCGACTTGATTTTTACAACCTTCGTAAATCCCAAGTAATTTGTTCGAACGTTTCTGGTGCGCTACCCGCTTTTGTAATATAAAGCTTTGGGTGCTGACTTTGTTTATGGGTAGTATACTATGGAATTTATTATTGATCGCGCTTTGATAGCAAGTTCTGGACCAACTCAACAAAACTAATGTAAGAAAATTTGAGTTTTAACCATTTGACTTTTTTTTTTGGAGCAGTGCCCATTCAAAATATTATACCGAGCCGGACAGTCATAGCTCAGGCTCGTTTCTGATCTTCAAATAGGATAGGAAAAAGAAATATTGGGGGAGGAGGAAAGGAGACTTTAAGCCTCCTGGAATCTAGACGTAACACAATGCAAAGATTTGTTTATGCCACTTTTTCGTGACATCACTCAACCAGCCCATTTATGCAAAGGAGCTTAGCAAAGGAGCATACACAAAGCGCACCACGAAAATACACGCATAGTCAGGGCACCAAGAAATAAATGATATAATTAATGAACTGCTACCCGTAATTAGTTATATTAAACAAAAACACAAAGGATAAGTAAATTTTCGTTCTTATAATATTACGAATATTAAAAATAAAGCCCTATCTTTTACGTAAACAGAAAACTTTATCTTCAACGAAATTTCACTAATTTCATAAACCTTCAATTTTGTCGCCTTGTTCTTTCAAGCCAAAGATTAATTTTCCTTTGCGAGGCCAGATGATTGATGCATTGTTTAGCTGTTTATTAATTACACTGTCAGTCTATTCTTACAACAACTTGAACGTTAACTCAATTCTAATGAATATTTATCCAGCACTGTTAACAAAACGTTGTGTTATTATTATTATTATTTTGATTGTTCTTTATTTCCTCAGTATTTTGAAATACTGGAGTAATGACATACACGGGCCTAAGCCAAGTGCATGTCATCAGGCAATAAAATCCCGAAACTAGCCAGTAAATGTTAGCCATCATTTTGTAAAAACTTTCTTACCAATCTACACGTATTTAAAATAGCAGCTTTCTGCATTATAATATAGGTCGCCGATGGAAGTGCCAATGTGCAAAGTGACTGGTGAAGTTGTGTAGGGATAACCCCTGTAGTGGACAAAACAAGTGGAACAATAGTAACTTGTTTTAAATTCCAAATCCTAGCTATTTCTTCTTTTAATTCTCTATATTTTGACATCTTTTCAGCTATTGTGTTTTGAATATTATGTGTATTAGGAATTGCTATATCAATTAAAAATGCTACCTTGTTTGTCTTGTCTACTAAAGTAATATCTGGTCGGTTGAAATGTACTGTTTTATCTGTAAGTATAGCTCTATCGAAATACATTTTGTGGGTTTGATTTTCTAGTACGGGGTTTGGACTATATTTGTAGTATGCTAGCGCTGGTGGTGAAATAAGTTTATATTTGATTGCAAGCTTCTGGTGAATAATATTGGCTACTTGATCATGTCTATGTTTATAATCAGTTTGCGCTATTGATCCGCATGCTCCAGTGATATGTTGAATAGTCTCTGGGACTCTATTGCACTTTCTACATAAATCAGTGGACCTGGTTTTCGTAATGTATTTCTTATAGTTGCGTGTTTCAATAACTTGGTCTTGAATCGCAGTGATGAAGCCTTCAGTCTCAGGGAAGAGTTCGCCACGTTGCAGCCATGCGTTCGATGCTTTTTTATCGACATTAAATTGGCATAAATCTTGACGATGTCTTCCGTGCAGAGACTTTGCGGACCATTCTGCAATTTTGCTGTTGTTACCTGTAACTGTCTGGGTATAATTTTGATTTTGCAGGTTTAAAGGTGTATAATTAATATCATTTTGCACAATTGCTCTATGTAAAACCGATGACTCAGATTTTTGGTAAAAATACTGTCTCAATGTTCTAATCTGATTATTGTGTAGATTATATATATCGATCAATCCTCGACCACCTTCCGTTCTCGGTAAAGTCAATCGTTGTACACATGATCTAGGATGATGTTTACGGAAACGAGTCAGGGATGTATTTATCATGCGTTGCAGTGATTTGAGTTCAGACTTGGTCCAGTTAATTATGCCGAATGAATAGGTTAATATGGGTATTGCAAATGTATTAATTGCTTTAATAGTATTCCGTGAATTAAGTTGTGTTTTCAAAATTGAGTTCAGCCTGTGTTGAAATTGTAGTTTTAGATTTTCTTTTACTTCTTTATAGTGTATCTGTTGAGATTGTACGTAGCCAAGATATTTGTATGCTAAACCTTCATTTAATGGATCAATAGTTTCACCCGATTCTAATCTATATTGATGGTTATACCTGTTTTGTGATTTGGTAGAATTGATTTTACACTTGTCAATACCAAACTGCATTTTAATATCATTTGAAAATATTTCAGTTAAATTCATTAGTTGTGCAAGGTCTTCTTCATTAGCAGCATATATCTTAATATCGTCCATGTATAACAGATGATTTATTATTATTTGACTTTGTACGGTGGAGCCGTTGCTATTATAATTAAGTCTATACCCCATAGATGAGTTTGTTAGAATGCTTGAAAGTGGGTTTAGAGCCATACAAAACCATAAAGGACTTAGAGCATCTCCCTGGAATAAACCTCGTTGAATTTGTATTTGTTCGGTTTCTAATAATTCTGATGATGTGGAGAGTTTTAACCGTGTAGTCCAGTTTTTCATTACTGTACATAAAAAAGTTCTTACTGTAGGGTGAATTTTATATATATCTAATACTTTCAATAGCCAAGAGTGAGGTACTGAATCATAAGCTTTCTGGTAATCTATATATATTGAAAAAGGTCCGACTTTGTTTTATAAACTTGTTTTAAAATAACTGAATCTATAATCAATTGCTCTTTACACCCTTGGCTAAATTTTTTGCATCCTTTTTGTTGTTCAGCTAAAATGTTGTACTTATTCAGGTGTGTATAAATAATTTCGGAAATGCAAGATGTTAAAATTTTATAGAAGGTTTGAAGGCACGTAATGGGTCTATATTTAGCAGGATTTGCCACATCATTAATATCTTTAGGAAGCATGTATGTAGTGCCAATGGTAATGTATGAAGGTAATGTATCTGGTTGCTGAATGAAATTATTTATGTGTTTGAGTAAATAAGGGTGAATTGTTGTAAAATGTTTATACCAATAGTTGTGAATGTGATCCGAACCAGGGGCTTTCCAATTATGAAGCCCAGCAATAACTTTCTGAAAAATATCTATTGGTACACACTCGAATTCCATTTGTGATACTGCAGTCTGGTTCTCAATCTCTGACTGAATCCACGAAGCTTGTGCATTGTGCTCCACAGAGTGCTCCCATATATTAGCCCAATATGTGTGAAAAGTCTGTGGATTTGGCGTATTAGCTGTATTAAACCTGTTTGATTCCTGGGAGTTGGTAGATATTTTTTTTATATTACGATAGAATTGCTTTTCATTGTTGAAGAATTGAAAGTTTTGACTTTTCCTAATGTGCATAGCTTGATACCTTTTGAGACGGCTAGAGGCCACAGTGTTGTTAAAGTGTCAAGAAATTGTGTAAGTTGAGTGTTGGTGTTTTCGTGTAATGAGTGAATCTGATATTGTGTTTTATTTTATTCACGTGTTTACACTAGTTTTCTGCTTCGGTTACCATTCATATAATGTGAGCCTCCAATCTCATTCTAAATCCTCTATTTTTCTTTCCATCGTTTTTGCCAGTGCGGTTTACAATCCTTCCGCGTTATAAGTGTTGGTGGGATGATGATAAAGTCATTTTAGCTCATTTGTTTAGCAGCAGTCCAAGCAGCGCAGTAGGTAACAGTTTGCAGTGTTTTTACATCCATTTCCTTATATCATTGTTTCCGGAAGAATAACTTTGTTAATGTAATTGACTATAGAAGCTAATTTTTTTTGACGATTTTGTTTGGGATAAAGGGTCGAGTTGTTGCATCGCTATTATGAAGTAAGAGTTTCTGATAATTATTATAATATTAAGATTTCTTCTTTACACGTGTCTATTAATGGATTTTGGGGTGAATTCTATTAACTGGGTTGTACTTCAATACTCTCCGTATAATCTTTATCTGTTTCGATCTCAATGACTTGTGTTGTATGGTCTATATTATTCAATTGGAGAGTTTGAGCTACTTCTTCTCTTATCTCATTTCTTTCATCGCTTATATATTTGTTATAAATTATGGTCCGTCTCTATCTGCGATTCTCTGTTCAGTTAAATAGATAACATGGGATATTCAGATATATTTCCGGTAAGCTGTTTTGTTGGTTTCTGCTGAGTAATTTTAAAATATATCTAATTATTGTTTCTTTTGATCAATCGTCCACCGTTTCCTGCCTAGCTGTTTTCTATTATTATGTTGTAAAGCTATGTTAGGAATTGTTTGCGAAATTTGAGACTCTGTCATTGTACTCGTATTAGCATGTAAAGTTCGTAATTCTTCTTTAACTTCTGAGTAAATTTGCGTTAGTGGATTGGTAACATATTCTTTCTTTCTATGGCTCTACGTTGATCGCCTACTCTTTGACGGCTAACATCCATGTTCGGGAACTTTTCAATAAACTTAAGTGTAAAGCTTCTAAATAATTATTAATAAATATTAATTGTGTCGGTGTCTAATGCTGTAAGCTTAAGGTACGTGCGTAGTATGAACTCATTCATTTCAAACGTCCATTTTTACGCTTTTGTGAAGTACCCTTAGTGGGTGCAGGTTCAACATCTCTAAGGACATTCTGCAACATCCTCGGTAAACTACTAGTAGTACTATTGGTAGATACAGTCCGCGCTGATCTTGTCATGTACGATGGGCGAGTGGAAGGGATGGATGAAAATATTGACTCAATATCATCGCCTGTGTCGGCTGTCGACTCAACATCAGAAGCCCGCCTGTTCAACTCCCGATGACCGGCTGTAGCATTTTTGTTGACGTGGGCCCGCCTGCTCAGCGCCATATTATTTAGGTTTTGAGTAAAAACGTTGTGTTACTGTTGTGTTGTGTTTATTAATTAGACTAAAGAAAGCAAATCTTGTGTTCTAGATAAACGAATTTATCGCTGACATTTACAGTTCTTTTGATTTATTTTTTGAATAATTTTGTTACCTTACGTAGGTTGTTAGATAACTGTAGGTTTTTATGTTATTATTTAATAAATTTTGTCTGGGTGTCCAAACATTTACCCAAGTTTTATTGGGTGAACCACCGCTTAACTCGTAATTTTTATTTTAAGAACTATGAAATCGATTTCGTTTCGGCTTAGTTGGTTGACAATCGCGCAAAGCAAACAAACATCTAAGTTACGATCTTCAGATGGATGATCTAAAAACTAGCTCAAATTCCTCCGTCCTTTGGAAACAAACATTTGTGTGCATGAACATGTGTTTGTAAGGGTCTGGGTATCTATATGATATGTATGTATTTACGAAAAAAAAATGTATTTAAGTATAATTATCCGTTGTTTAGTACCCATAATACAGGCTTCACGCTTAACTCGGGGCTAGATAGCGCTGTGTGAATGTCAGTGGATATTTATTTATTTATTATTCAATCTGTTGAATCAATAAACGACTATTATAGTAGTCGATTTCACCCACCTATCCGCTTTAGGATTGCATAGCGGGTAGCCCTGTAGGACGCTATATACCTACCCACCTTTGGTTGATTGACCTCTAAAATTGTTTTCAAAAAGTGATACGATCGAAAACTGAATTTGGTCTGAATGTACAACAAATATCACCTTTCACCCGTTTTACTTCATATTGATCTATGAAATTTGACTTTAGATCTTAAATACTTGATTCTATAGTTAAAGTAGCATGTAAATCAAGAATTCTTGCTAGAATTTCTACTCAGATTTTGTTTAATTTAAGATTTTACATATAATTTTTTATATTATTTTGTTAATGTTTCTATTTCATGGAAATATTCAATCGAATAAAATGCACAACTGATCTCGACAAAGTATAGCATAGATTTTCTATTGTGTCTGGAATCTTGGCAGTTATTATTAAAATCTCGTAACATATTAGGTATCACCCTTACTAACAAATAGTACTTACCAACTCACGGATCAACAATTGAATACGATGGGAGAAATATGTTATTTCGTACAAGCAACTCTTACTCAAGTTCCTAATGGGAAAATGCTGCAACTAAACACTTCAGCTGCTCGAATACTGTCTCTCTTCAAGACGTTACATACATGGGAATGTCTTTAGTACTGCCATTCACATGAGCGGGAATGTTAGGTTCTACTCGTTAGAGCATAGTGTTTTTGTTATTATTGAAAGTGCTCTTCATTTGCATTAATTTATACAGGTTGAAATCGAAAATATTGGCAGTTTATCAAAATAACAACCTACTAATTATTTAAAATACATTATCCAAATATGAATTCAATCTATTGATACAAAAAATCATATATTTTCAATCCCTAAAAAAAAATATTTTTTTTAAATTAAAAGGTTTCCCATAAAACATTCCATAATACTCGTATGAGTAAAATAAATTCATAGGTCGAATGAATGCCAATCATTCAAAATTCACCCTGTATTAGCAGCACGTTTTATGAATACACGAGTAGAACCTAATTACCATATACGTATTGAAATTTACTTTATTGACGTTGCCAGTAGTGTCTCGCTTAAAAATCATGGTGCTTATCACCGATTTAAGCGTAGCACGCTATTTCTTAAGCTATGGTGCTTATTGTGTTTGAGATGCCAGGGACCTAACATACAAAATTGTATGCTTAAGCCATCCTCAACTGCACTTATTCCAAGTTCAAGACATCGAGAGACGCTTTAGTCTAATCAAAGGCACCGACCTTAATATATATTATCTATGTATTAGAAAATAAACAGACTACTACCACAGATTTAATAATATATACTACTACTTTACCTTCATCCGTACAAAAATATACCTGCTTAAGTTTTTGTTATTGCGCCAAATAAGAGGCATCGGATAAATAACACACTTTCCTTACCAAATTGGTAGAGCCATAAGAATACATAACAAGTTCTGAACTTAATTCAACTTTGTTACCCTCTTATTGATTCCGCCATTTTCAGAGTGCGCCGCAACAGTGGTTTGAAACTGGTTGAATATTTTACAAGCCACAGAAGTTTCGCTGGGAACTTCCAAGTGTACCTGCTTCTAGTTGCAGCAAGTCAAAAATTGCTGAGTGCGTCTTTATTCATAATATATGAACTATTTCTATCATAGACTGCTTATGTAGGCAGAAAATTTTCTGAAGAAACTATAGATCTTTTTGATTAATTTCTAAGAGATTGTTAAGATGTCCATCTTAACCTGCGATCCTGCGATCTATGAACTAACTCTCTAACTTCTAACTCTGTAAATTTTATCCGAATCATCTGGTACTATGAAACACTTCTAGTCAACTCTAGAGAATGGAAATAGTTACTATCGGAAATATGGCTTTTACTTTTATTACTATCGGAAATATGGCTTTTACTTATTTTTTGTTAATGAATTATGGATGTCTACCTAATAAAGATAACAAATTGCTACATTTGAGAGGATTAAATAGAAATCTTTAGATTAACGATTCTCATCATCATCATCATCATCATTACAGCCTAATTATGTCCACTGCTGAACGAAGGCCTCCCCTAATGATTTCCACGCGGACCGATCCCTTGCAGTTGACATCCTGCTGCATCTGCCACCCGCCACCTTAACCAGATCATCCGTCCATCTGGTTAGGGGTCGGCCTACGCTTCGCTTTCCGTTACGTGGACGCCACTCGAGAACCTTTCCGCCCCATCGGCCATCGGTTTCTACGCACTATGTGCCTGCCCACTGCACTTCAACTTGCTAATCCTCTGGGCTATGTCGGTCACCCTAGTTCTCTACGGATATCATCGTTTCGGATTTTATCGCGTAGGGAGACACCTAACATAGCCCTCTCCATAGCACGCTGAGCAACCTTGAGTCTATTCAAGAGGCCCTTGGTGAGCGACCACGTTTCGCTTCCGTATGTCATAACTGGCAACACACACTGGTCAAAAACCTTCGTCTTGAGACACTGAGGTATTTTGGACGAAAAGATCTGCCTTAACTTCCCAAACGCTGCCCATCCTAATTGAATTCGACGAGAACCTCCTTCTCGAAGTTGGACCTACCATTTGGACTACCTGTCCCAGGTACACATATTCGTCTACAACTTCGAGGACAGAACTTCCAACTAATATCGGTATAGGTACAGTACGATTCCCAAAGAAGACCAAAAATGGCGGCCGTCTGCGCATGTACACTAATGAACAAATACTTACATCAAAATAATATTTTATTTTAATGAACTCATATAATCAAATTATTTTATAAATGTTCAGGAATAAAAGATACCTCAAAAAAAAAATTTTACTTAGTATAGTAATATTAATCGCTGTCCTCGAATTGCATGATTCCCTCTATCGTGGAAGTTGCAGGATTCGATGATTTTGAGGTACTGGGGCCTGGTCCTGCACTAAAATCATCATCTTCAGATACTTCAAGATCAGAAAAATCTGACGACGAAGAATCTTCCACTCGGATGATTAATTCTTCCGTCATCTCATCCACGATGTGATCACTCTTTATGTAATTTTCTTCGATACATTTCACTTTGTCACATAGTTTTTTCCATTCTTGTGGCCCCATTAGATTAACTTTTTCTTTTATAAAATTAATTACGCAGTTTATATCCCACTTAACGTTTTTGCTACTGACATAACTTTTTACGGAGGCCCAAGCCATTTCTATAGGATTTAAATCCGGATGGTAAGGTGGGAGACGAAGAACATTATGACCATGTTCTATCAAAATTTTATCTATACAGTATTTCTTGAAGCGTGTTTTATTATTTTTTATTAACTGATATAGTTGCGGTTTCAACATGTTGGACTCAAAGCTTATTCTATTATTGGTAAGCCATGTGTGCATATCTGATTTGCGGGAATTTGATGTTGGAAGCCATATCATATTCTTTGTTGTGGTATGAGGCATTGTCTACCACAACAACGGAGTTCGGTGGGAGATTAGGCACTAACTGCGTCCGAATCCATTTTTGGTAATTTTCAAAATTCATTTCGTCATGGTAATCACCTGATTTTGTGCCCGATTTGAATGTTAATAATGCATTGGGCACAAATCCAGCCTCTGACCCAGCATGAACAATCACTACTCGTTGTCCTTTTGAGATTGGCTTTTTGAGACCTGCTGTGGAATTATCAGCCCAACCCATGGATTTAGCATGGGTAGCATGCACATATGATTCGTCAGTATATATAATTGGTCTATTTTGGCTGCGGTATTCTTGGAGTTTTTGTAGGTAATTTATACGTAACAGTCGAATAGCTGATGATTCTATTAATATTTTACGGTTATTTTCAGTTTTTTTCCACTTAAATCCAATACTTTTTATTAATCGACCCAAACTTGTTTTTGATCCTTTAAAGTCAATATCTTGATTTAATTTTGCTCGTAACTTTCCAAGAGTCGGCAATTCCTTTTCAGTAATGTGAAAGTTATGTATACATCGTTTAATAACCCCTTTGTCAAAGTCGTCAACATCTGTGACAGGATTACAGCGTGGTCTTTTTTTTCCTGGGGTTCTGAAAACTACTAGGAATGGAAAAGATTGACTTTCTTTAACAATTCTTTGTACTGTCGATACACACGTATTAGTGGCCTGTGCCGTTTTTTTGTAAGCTTCTATTTTTTATAATCTCGTGAAAAGTATTGGAACACATCGTATACCATCCTTCTGGCCTGTCTTTTCAAAGATCTGCCACTTGGCATTTTAAAAACTGATATCAGCAAACAACAAAAAATTATCAAGTAACAAAAAATAATAAACCAACGAAACACTTGTTTTGTAACTGTACTCAACAGGAGTGGGAGCGCGTTGAGGTCACGAGAGAAAAATAGCGACTGAGCTGGCTGACAAAAGATGCGCGCGGACCTGCGCAGTGAACTTTTTTCAATAATCGTACAATATACTCATGTAGAAAAAAATTTAAAGAAAATTAATATTTTAATGATAGTGAAACAATATATTTTTATAACCATATATATTATTTTTTTTCATAAAAATAATAATCAATCATGTAGAAATATAACAAATAATCATGGGATAATATAATCAGCAAAGTACCGACAAGTATTTGAAAATATAGCTAATGGTCCTGTTTTTCTAGTCAAATTAATGCGTTATTTTTTATTTATTATGTCTGTTATAGATTCATTAAAGGTGGGTATATTGATTTAATTTTTTCAACAAAGCAAGACTTGCGAAACTTTGCCAACAATCT
The DNA here is from genome assembly GCA_019425675.1 of Leucinodes orbonalis. Taxonomy (NCBI): domain Eukaryota; kingdom Metazoa; phylum Arthropoda; class Insecta; order Lepidoptera; family Crambidae; genus Leucinodes; species Leucinodes orbonalis. The sequence continues at coordinate 252,614 of PQWD01005054.1, read as the reverse complement.
ACTTACAAAATATATTTAAACTCGTATATCATCCTTCTCGCCTGGCTTTTCGAAGCAACATACACCAGAGAATTTCAATAAATGGCTCAGCAAACAAAAAAAAATAACAATAAATAATAAAATGCAACGAAACAGTTTTCCTATCGACTGTATTGTAGAGTACTGTCAGCGCGCCAAATTCAATATAGACGAATAGCGATAGAGCAACCTTGTCCTCAGACGCGTGCCGACCAATGGCGTTGCCCCGCTTTTACAGTATTACTCCGCCCCTCTGCCGTACCCAATAGGACCTAAAAAATGACTTCTGCGCATAGTCTTCTTTCGTGAATCGTACAATACGACATGGGTATTAGACATGACTTTCGTCTTGTCCATGTTCATTTTAAGACCCACCTGTTGAGAAGCTCTGTCTAGGGTTTCGAGCATAGTGCTAAATCCTCCATGGATTCTGCCATGACTACTATATCATCGGCAAATCGAAGATGAGTGATGTACTCGCCATTACGTTGATGCCAAGTCCTTTCCAATCGAGCAGCTTAAACATATCTTCCAACGCAACTGTGAACAGTTTCGGAGATATAACGTCTCCCTGTCTCACTCCTCGGTGCAATTGGATAGGTTGTGTAAGCTCTTCATGTACACGGACTGACATAGTAGCGCTCTCGTACAGACATCTCAATACTTCGATATAGCGAAAGTCAATATGGCACCGTTGGAGGGCCTGAAGCACAGCCCAAGTCTCGATCGAATCAAAGGCTTTCTCATAGTCCACAAACGCCAAGCATAATGGCCGGTTATACTCTCTAGTCTTCTGTATAACCTGCCGCAGCGTATGTATGTGGTCTATGGTGCTGAAGCCTTTGCGGAACCCGGCTTGTTCGGGGGCTGGAAATCATCAAACCTACACGCGAGACGGTTCGTGATGACTCTGGAGAACAACTTGTAAATGTGGCTCAATAGCGTGATGGGTCTATAATTCTTCAGCAAGGTTTTGTCGCCTTTTTTGAAGAAAAGCACCACCACGCCATTGCTCCACGCCTCTGGCGTCGCACCCTCACGGATCACGGAATTAAAGAGCTTCTGAAGGGTCTTAAGCACTGGCGTGCCACCTGCTTGCTCTGCGGTAATTCCGTCTTCTCCGGGGGCCTTATTTCGCTTAAGTTGTTTCAGAGCCATCCTAATCTCGCTCAAGGTGACTTCCGGGATATCCTCAGATAAATGTCGGGTTAACTTAGCTCTCGGGTCTTCGGCTAAGCTTGAAGCGGGAATCTGTGTAGCGGTATATAACTCGCTGTAAAACTTCTCAATCTCCCTCAAAATCTCTGGTTTGGATGAGACTACATTTCCACTGTTGGTCTTCAGACTAGTCAGCTGGCTTTGCCCAACAGACATGTTCCTCGCAAACACCTTGGAACCTCTGTTCCGTTCGATCGCCTCTTTAATACACTTTGTATTAAAGTGACGAATATCGCGTCGCAAGGAGCTGGATATACGTCTATTGAGCTGCCGGTATTGTGACGCGTCGTCTGAAGACTGCAGTTTCATCTGTCGTCTTGTCGCCATGAGATCGAGAGTCTGTTGAGATAGTTTATTGGGTCTTAATTTGCGTTGTCCCTTGCAAAACTTAGACCCAACTGTTTGCAGAGTTTCCACTAGCCCGCTATTTATATCGTCCACTGTTACGCAGCTCTCTAGGCATTCAAAGCGATTCTGCAGTTCGAGTTGAAAGCTCTCGGGGTTATTGATTTGAAGCACGTTAGGTCGGAGCGTAGACTTCATCAGGCGAGACCTCTCCAGTTGAACATTAATATTTAACGTGCCTCTTACCATACGGTGATCGCTACCGGTTTTCACCCTGGCGATCACAGAGACGTCGTTAAATATATGTCTTCTGGTGGTCATGATGAAGTCAATCTCATTTCGTGTGGAACCATCGGGACTCAACCAAGTCCACTTCCTCTGCGGCGGCTTCTTGAAAAAAGAGTTCATCATAAAGAGTCCCTCTTTTTCCATGAAATCGGCCAGCCGCTGTCCCCTGGGGTTCCGTGTCCAAATCCATATTGCCCCACTTTCAACTCACAACCACTTCGAATGCCCAGCCTTGCGTTGAAGTCTCCCATAACGACCGTAAAGTGTGTCTTGGAGGTATGCATTGCTCTGCTGATATCATCATACAACCTCCACTTCATCGTCGGAGTGCGATGAAGTGGTGCGTAAACCTGTATCACCTTCAGCGCATACGCTTGGTGATTCTTAGTACAAGGTACGCTACCCTAGCTGACACACTTTCGATCTTCACGATGTTGTTGATGAGAGACTTATGGACGAGAAACCCGACCACCCCTGATAGACTGGTCGCCCTCACGGTAGTAGTAAAACAGGTTGCCGGATTGCATTATTGTGGTATCCTCCCCCTCTCTTCGGACTTCACACAAACCTATTATGTCCCAATGCAACCTGCCCAACTCCGTTTCCAGCTCTAATAGCTTTTCGTCAGTCCTCAGTGTGCGCGTGTTATATGTTGCCAGTTTAATTGCCGTGTTGTTTGATTGGGTAGCCGGATCTCTGCCGGAGATTCTTAGCACCCCTTGCCCGCCGTACCGTGGCCGCTACCGTAGCCCGGAATAGCGGGGCCGCCGGGGACTAGGGGCCAATTCTTAACTGCGTCTTTCATAGGGGGTAAATGCCATACTCACCACGCTTGGTAGGCGGGTTGGTGAGCGCAGAGATACGCCAGTACCTAAGTGATGCTGCTGCCCATCACTTGGTGGAAATTTTGATGCGGCCTTCCAAGAACTCTGCTCCAATGACCGCCACTCGTTTCTGCGACACACGAAATCTGTCCCATCAACTTACTTAAATACATAAACAATAAAATGTATCCATAATAAACATTATTAAAAAATATGGCTTCATTTATTCGTTAACTCCATAGCATAGCCCTAACGAGCGTAGAGGCGTCCATAAATTACGTCACACGTTAATAAAGAAAAGGAATCCCCATCATCCCTCATATAATCTCATCATCACGGAAAAGTATAATACTTAGTATATTACTTAGTATGGTAAATAAATACATGTTTAGCAGCGAATGTCACAGCCGTACACGCATACATATCAGATCGCTAAACAAAAGCAAAGTGGAGAAAATTTTATGTCAATAATTTTAAGTACATATTGTGCACATAAATAAACCTAGTCCCTCTTTAATTACACTTGTAATAGGTTAACAACTAAACGAACAATAAATGGTTTCTCTCACTTAAAACGCTTGTACGAGAATACTTTAGCCAGGGTAATTTTACTAAAACTTTTAATGGTGTTCATGAACGTATAAAAAACGCAGTCTCAATACCAACAAAAAATCAAAAAGTGTGTCAAAATTCGGCGAGTTTTTGTAAAGTAATACACAAAATATTAAGACATTCTCGGATCAAGTCTCAAGTACAGCCAAGCTTCTGAACTACAAGGCCTAACTGTACCAACCCTGACTTCAACTATTTCTACATATAATTTAATATATATGGTTGAATGTTTCGTTACTTACAGCAATTTAAAAACTAAATATTCGCATCACCTCCACGAGGGTAGCGAAACGACGAAGCCATACTTATTTACTGATATGTAGAATTTTTCGAAGTTAAGCCGTATAGATTCAGAAACTTGGCTCTACTTGCGATCTGACATCTTTTTCACAGCGCAAACCCAATGTATATAATATTAACAACACATAATACATAATTACTATCACTGCCAATTATATAATTAACATCTGATGCGACAATTGAATTTTATTAGAACAAGGACAATCTAAAAGGTCATTCATTTGTTCGACATTCGTCTGCCCTTTGGCCTTTGTTACTTATTTAAGAAGCCCTTAAGGACAAATTGACGAGATGGGTCACGATACATTCCTTATACGGCTATATAATACCTTAATACATTAGATGCTGTATAATCAACCATTCACCCGGTATAGCAAAGGTCTTCCTCTTCGAGTACCTTTTATGGATCGATTGCATATGTGAATAGAAGATTACTTATCTTAGGGACAACATTAATTTTCAAAGTCTTTTAGAATATCGTGCGATCTTGACAATCAAACAGCTTCGTATGCTTATAAAAATCAGGAGATTAAATTTAGTAGGTAAAGTATATTTTTTATGAATGAACGTGTATGAACCACCTCAAGATTTTTATTATCTCTACACCTAGAATGGGTAGTGCTCGCTTCAAATTGAACTTTTAGTGGACATTGTGAAGTTGCTTCTGGAAGCAAAATAGTACGTCTCATTAACTAAGGAATTGTAAGTTGGTATAATTCACAATACCTTGATAAAGGTTTATTTGTAGCATTGTTAAACATCTCTATGTCCACAGTTTTATGTACTGTATGCTGCAAATAATGGTTATTTAATTGGTATGATTATGATAACGTTTTGGAAAGTATTGTTTAATTATGAGCATCGATATTTGAAAAAATCTATGCTAAAAGTGAAAATGCTTATTTCATGTTTCTCTTTATTTAGCTTTAGGTTACATTTCTCTGCTACTTCGGGACATTAAAGCTATTCAAGAACCTTAGTTATAATACATTTTCACCTATGGTAAATGTCACTATAGTTCTAAAATAAATGAACTCGAATCAAGCATTCCTGCAAAGAAAGTTATTCAAGAAACAAGTATAAACTAAGTAACCAAGATTAACTATAAACTTACTAAATAGTTATTCCATTTACTATTATTTGCGTCGAGCTTAGATCGCAGCTTAACTCGAATGCCTGTAAATTCGAGTCCTATTGGGAAACATAATCCTCGTACGTGTAGTAGTGTCATCTTAGTGTGCGATATTTACCCAGAATGTAGTTTGGGTATTTCAGGTTGCTGATTTTGTTTTAGATTTGTTACGTATCTTGTATTGTACTCGTTTCATCTGTTAGCAACTACTGGTCGCTTAAAACAAAGGGGTTCCAAAACTCTGACTTCAGGTGTTAGAAAGAATGTTTATCAATTTACTACACCTACATGAAAAACATTATAAATAAATAAGATAATGAGATTTCTAGTGTTTAGAAGTAAATAAATTAATATACCCTAGACAAAATCTATCCCCTAACTAAGCTAGCCTGTAATATATGGGTACTAAAAACTGATAAACAAAGGTACCTTTATTTTTTGAAAATCCATACATATTATACATAGAAGCACCGAGACCATAACAAGCAGACATGTTCATGAACACAAATGTTTGTAATGCCCGGAAATCGAACCTGGAACCCCTCTGTAATAGTGTAGTAGCCGACGTCTCAACCATTACACCAAATGGGTCATCAAAAAGAAGACGCAATATCTATCAATACACCTGCCTACACCTGTATTACGAGTAAAGGTATGTACAAGTATGTATTGTCATCGGCCTATCATTTAATTGGACACTTTTGTAATACCGAGCCATTTCGAAATACGCCGCCATCAGCGAATCCGGCGAAAGCTTGCTTAATTTCCGTGTAAATGTGGATTTTTTATATTAAAAAAAAATCCACAATTACACGGAAATTGTTAAGCAATTTCCGTGTAATTGTGGAATATTCATGTTGACATACCACGTGAACTGACGTGGCAGATCTCGATTCAATATGAGTAAAATCAAAAATGGCTATGCTCTGAGCGTTGGGCTTAGATCTCTATGTAATCCGGGGTCGTGGATAAGAATACTATGGGGAATCCGCCAGTAAATATCACTTTATGTTACTACACGTCACTTTATGTTCTTTTGTTTACTATATTGCAAGCGGAATCACTTTATTGTCTGAAAAAAGATGATTCCGTGCTTCTAAGTGCACGTCAAGTCATACTTTACGGCTACAATCGTAGAGTAACAGTCGTTTACGTCCACAATTCTGCATAACAATGATGAAATTAATAATTCACCCGACATAATCAAAGTCGCAGGGAAAATAGTGTACCATGTTGCTTTCCAAGAATATCCTTTATATAATACTATGATGAAAATATTTTTTTTCCTGTATCCACATATATGTCTTGAAAAGATTAAGGAATCACCACCGCGGCCCTTTCGTCAGTATGTTAGGCCAGGGCGATTGTCTTCAAAAGCTCGCCAAAACACTGTTAGATGTCATTTACTCTATCGGCTATAGTTCCTATCACTGACACTTCAAGTAATTTAGTTCTCTCAAGAATTAAACTATTACTAATATTATTCTTTTCTAAAGCTCTCAATTGCCCCCTAAATGATTACATTTAAATATTCGAAAAGTTGTAACTTGACATATTCAAATAGAGTTAGAGCAAAGTGCGCAATTCGACCATGCCGCCTTTTCTCCTCACAATGATTTGACTTTATTCATTTACCTTCCGGTAGACGGCGCCAAGAGTACTAGAATTTAACGAGTCTTGCTTCAAGTGCCCCGGGAGCAATTATTATTATCCGTCTCCAACTTATGTAAGTGAATTTTCAGTTGAAAGTTTTTAATTGTTCTGTAACCAACTATGACTGGACTCATATAATTGAATTTTACTTTAACATTTAGTTGTAAAAGTTGGGATACTACTACCACAAATATGTACTAAATTTTTATATAAACTGCCTAAAAAGATAAATGTTCAAAATCAGAACATTATTGACTATACAATGAACTCTTAACTAGAATTCAATTCAGACAACATATATATTAAACTAGCAACATATTATTAAATTAGCGTCGGTGGCTCAATGGTGTGGACTGTCGCCTTCCTACCGGGAGGGCTGAGGTTCAAATCCCGACACGTACCAATGTGTTTTCGAATTTTCGAAAATATATGTACGTTATCCGACGCTCTTACGGTGAAGGAAAACATCGTGAGGAAACCTTCATGCACGCCTGCGAAGAGATTCGAAGGTTGTGTGTGAAGTCGTCCAATTAGCACTGGGCCCGCGTGGACGACTAAGGCCTAATCACCCTATACGGGTAGGCTCGTGCCCCTCGGTGGGGACGTTTAATGAGCTGATGATGATGATGATGATAAATTAAACAAAAAACTGTGTGTACTTGCAAATAGTTTTAATTGAATTAATCAAAATACATAATAATGAAATATGACGTGTATTATTTAATAATTGGCCGTGGCAAATATGTCCAGATAAACACAATGTGCAATTTACTTTATGTTTCACACAAGATAATTTTCACACGTTTTAAAAACTCTTATGAACAAGTTATGACATCATATAAATAACTGCACGAGCTCCTCACTCTAGGTAACCTTATGTGAATATTAACTTTTTCCTCTCAATATGCGATGTGAATTTTCCAAAGTATCGGCATCGCGGTCCATCGATCATCCATAAACAAAGTAGAGCTGCTCTTGAAAGGGTCGTCCCCGAATTTCGTAGTAAATAAGCTTGACTCATGAAACACGGGTGCACTTACTCATTGAAATTGTGCGGAAGCGGGTCGCCACTTACAAATATTGTTTTATATAAATGCTTGGAGGTATATAAAAAGTAAGGCATACTACATAGCACACTTTTGGAACCTGAGAGAATTATTCATCATCATCAGCTCATTTATACGTCCCCACCGAGGGGCACGAGCCTTCCCGTGTAGGGTGTTTAGGCCTTAGTCGTCTAAACGGGCCCAGTGAGGATTCCGACCGACTTCACGCACAATCTTCGAACTTCTTCGTAGGTGTACATAAAGCAGTATATACACAGGCAGATGTCCTCACGATGTTATCCTGCACCGTAAGAGTGTCGATTAAACGTACATATAATTTCGAAAATTCGAAAACACATTAGCACTTAGTTGGATTTGAACCTGCACCCTCTAGATCGGAAGGCAACAGTTCACCCTAATTAGCCACTGACGTTATATAGTTGACTAGATACTAATAATCCTACTACACATCTGGTCAAAGTGAATAATATTTATTTTGCAGTGTAGTGCTTTCTTTTCAACCCTAACCTTTGAATGGTACTGCTATTTCGAAATCAAACGTGGGAATTACATTAAAATACTACGTACATTCTAACAAATACAGGGTATTGGGATATGAGCTAATTTTAGTTTACTGCGACATATTGACTACCCATACGATTGCCTATGCAACTATGCGCTGTCCAACCATAATGGTATATAACGGATGTGCATCTGTGAGCTTCTTATCTCACGCAACAAAGTAACAGCGAGCCAACGTGTTTTTGTACTAAGATAGTTTATGGGTCCCGGAGTGACATAGGTTGCTTTTTGTAGCGGAAAATGCGCGACACCTGAGGGATATATTGCATGAGTCGTCACTCTTCTTTGCGACGATAGAATACAAACTAAGTAAATGGAATATATCCTTTAACGCTTTAAGCTTATCATTAATTTTTTTGAATCATTATCATATCAGTTCATACGTCCCCACCGAGGCTACCCTTAAAAGGTGTGTGTCTGTGTATAGGCTATACACACACCTTCCTCCTCGCGGGCCCAGTGCAGATTGTTCGACTTCACGCACAATCTTTCCTTTTAATGCCCACGAATCACATCGTAGGCATGCGCAGGTTTCCTCACGATGCTTTCCTCCACCCGAAAAGAGTCGAATAAACATAAATATAATTTCGGAAAGTCGACAAGACATTGGTATATGGCGGGGATATGAACCTGCACACTCAGATCGGAAGACAACAGTCCACACCGATGAATCACTGATGCAATAATTTTTTTAGAATAATTAATTAAAAATTCTTACAATCATCCAGTTCCTTGTAATTATAATTACAACAACTACTTATATAATTCGGAGGTCGTGTGTCAAAATCACAAATGAGTGAGGCAGGAGGCGGTCCGGCTTGTAATTTTGCGGTTTTTACAAATAACACTGAAAGACCTACATCAAAGGCCAAGTGTACTCATGTGTAGGAATACTTATAGACCCTGCAATAACACGTTATTCGGTCTGGTTAATTGAATAAATATTAAAGATAAGTTATAAATAATTGTAAACAACTAAGCAGTGTATTCACCTAGAGATAAGTACCCTCAATAGCCCATTCCAACATACTGTGACTAACCAAGTCTCTTTTCATCACCAACTTTGAACTTGGAGCAATGTCCTAGTGACACTTACATATTCTGCGCAGAATAGAGAGTGACACCGTTACACCTTCTCTGCAATTGTGGTCTTCTACTAAGGAAGCGAAACATCCACTTTGGCAACTATCACTTATGCCCAAATGATATTAAATGTATGGAGTTTCCTGAAAATTGCACAAATTGTATAGTAACTCTAAAAAGGGGAGCGCGTCACAAAATATCTTCTAGATCGAGGTGTCCACAGGTCAGTAATAGCCCCCAAAAACCCAAATGAGAAAAATAAACGCCCTAGCTGAAGTCTTTTAAGACTAAAAGCCATCCGATTCGATTCTCTAGATTGTCATCTAACTACTACAAGATCTAGAAATATAGTTCTTACGGGAGACATAAATATAAATACTATAGATACTAGCAGTTCCTATGTCAGAGATTATTTGGAAATTTTAGGCTCTCACGGTCTCCAAAACACTATTGAAATCCCTACTCATGGAAGCACGTGCCTTGATCACTTTATGTGTAAACTTAACGGTTCATTCCAATCCTACGTCTTACAAGCAGATATCACTGACCACTACCCGGTCTTCTTAAGTATCTCCTCATCTCCTGATTATAACTCAAAAACTATGAACCGTATAACTAGAACTAAAATTAGCTACGAATCTATTAAAATAGCCATTAAAGAGTATGACTGGAATCCTTTTCTAACAATCACAGATCCAGATATAGCCGCAAACACTCTTATTGAAATCATTCAAGACATCATATCTAATAATACAAATACTGTAATTTTCACTAAAAAAAATAGGCCTCTTAAACCATGGATCACCCAAAGTATAGTAAAATGCTTCCAAAAGAGGGACCGCCTTCATCAACTTGTTAAAAAAAACCCCTCTGACCTGAACCTTAAAAACGAATACAAAAAATACCGCAATACCTGTACAGAAACTGCAAAATCATTAAAAAATAGTTATTACAGAAATAAACTAATCCTCAACCACAAAAATAATAAAGCGACTTGGGACACGGTTAAAAAATATGCAATATTAAAAACAACCGCTCTCAAGCTGATGCATTGTTGAGGTTATCACAAACTCACCAAGAATCCCTTAACATGGTCAACTCATTTTTTACTTCCGTCGGCGGGGAACTGGCTTCAAACATATTAGACAAACTCAATTGTACTGAATTGGAACTGTTAAGACAAAACAAAAGTTCGTCAAATATCAAAACTATGTTTATGATTCCTACAAACTTTGTTGAAATCGATAAAATTATTCTATCACTCAGGAACAACTGCTCACCCGGTATTGATTTAATTCCCACAGTTATTATCAAAAATTCCCATGAAATCTTATGTTCTATAATATCTCATCTGTGTAATTTGAGTATGTCGGCTGGACGCTTTCCGGCTATTTTGAAAAAAGCTGTTATAATTCCGGTATACAAGGGTGGTGGGATGGATACAGTGTCAAACTATCGACCTATCTCCTTACTTAGTACTATTAGCAAAATAGTAGAAAGAGTAGTAAATAGTCGACTTACTAATTTCTTGGAGAACAACCAATTGTTAGCTGATAATCAGTACGGTTTTAGAAGTGGCAGAAATACGGAGGATGCTGTGTCTGCCCTTACCAATATTGTGACAAGATCACTCGATAAGGGAGAAAGATGCGTAGCTATATTTCTGGACTTGAAGAAGGCCTTTGACACGGTATCGGTACCGCTGCTCTTGTGCAAGCTGGAAATGCTCGGTATTCGGGGTACTGCTCTTGAATGGTTTAGGGGATTATTTAACAGACCGCAGCCAGGTAGTCAAGGTCTCCAACACTGTAAGCACCTCTTCACCAATCACCTATGGAATTCCTCAAGGAAGTACTCTTGGTCCTACACTATTTTTGGTCTACGTAAATGACTTGTGTAAACTTGATATTGTAAATGGTAGTACGCTAGCTTTTGCCGATGATACCGCTTTAATATTTCAAGGAACATCATGGTCACAAGTTCAGAGATCTTCTGAGGTTGGACTTAAAAGAGTATTGGCTTGGTTGGATGCAAATCTCTTAACCATCAATGTACCCAAAACCAAATACATCTGCTTTAGGATATCACCTGCCACGAAGCCTACAGTAAGCTTTAGTATTAAGGCTCATTCTAGTATATGTATCAAAGATGATATCACAGCTCCTTGTGATTGTCCTACATTAGATCAAGCAGATACCTTTAAATATCTAGGTATCATGATAGATAATAACCTAAGCTGGCAACCCCATATTTCTGCTCTCAGTAAGAGAATACGCAAATTGCTACCCATTTTTAAAAGCCTTCGTGAAACTGCAGACATAAAGCTTATAACAAGAATTTATAATGCACTTTGCCAGTCCCTGTTAACATACTGCATTCCGGTATGGGGTGGTGCCGCCTCGAGCTACCTCTTAGAATTAGAAAGAGCCCAAAGAGCAGTCATTAAAGTCATGTTTTCCAAACCCAGACGATATTCGACCAACAAACTGTACAAAGAAACAGGTCTACTTTCAGTCAGGCAATTATTTATCTATAACTCTATTCTGCGACATCACAAGTCTATTGACCCCTCCCTCATATCCCAGCATAAAAGACGACCCCGTACGCCCGTACCAAGTTTTAACAAAATGTTCACCCGTCGGCAGACATACTACACTGGCCCATTTCTTTACAGGCATTTTAATGATGTATTACAAATATATAAGTTAAACAGGCATAGATTAAAAACTGTCATAAAAAAACTTTTAATATCCTTATCCTATGATGAGACTGAAAAAAAACTCAGAAGCGTTTCTTAGCGTTTTGTATTATTTTTATTACTATTTTTTTTTTTTTAATGTTAGATTTCGCATTCGGAAAACCTTCCCCGTTCTCCCCTTTCGAAATAGTACAAAATATTTCCATTCACACCCACACATGCCCAAGTACAAAATCTCCCATATTAACATACACTTCATACTCCTCACCTTACATAATAATGTTATCTCTTTTTTTATACTAAGGAGTGAGTACACTATTATTTAACAAGTACATTTATTCTACAGTTCAAGTATTATCTGTTACCATTGTATAATTCTTTTTTACTTTTACATACTATAGATCACTCTACTGTGGCTTCGGCCTGATTGATAATAGCAAAAGGTGTTTGTTGGTCTACCCTACATTTTAATAGTATATTAACTACCAACTATAATTTTTGAGTGTGTTCTCGTGAATTAATAATTCACATATAAACAAAAATACACAGTGCCATTTTCGAGGTGGAAGGTTGGTAACCTAAGATTCAGGATTTATCCTAGTATAGGTATCAACCTGCCATAATCGTACTATTGAAGTGTTTTGCTTTTGATAAAAAAAAAAATGTTTACATACATGTGGGTCATAATTAGTGTCCTAGATTTAAGATGTTGTGAATATATACGGAATTGTATGATTATGGTGAGAAATAAACGTTATTATTATATTATTATTATTTTATCCGTGGTTCCATTAGCCCGATGAAAAGCTGTGAAGCATTTGTGGAGAGAAGTCTAAAAAAACTACTATGTTTTCAAGTACAACAAACACTACATCAAAGTCGCTATCTATGATATGTATACTACGAATTACATTGACAATTTCAAATATAAAGCTGTAATTTATGAAAAGAAATTAAAATTCAAATACTATATCTCAGACTATATTATAAAATTCCCTGCTATCTTATATATTTCAACTCATGCAGTATTACATGAGATTACGAAATATTGTTTAGTTATTTTTTGTTCCATTATTTGTAACACCAGTACCTTGACAAAGGAATCCAGTTAATGTGCAGCTATTGTACACATTTTAGCAGTATATCAGACAGAAATACAAGAACTCGGCATAACGTAAAATTACAGAAACTATGAACAGTCACCGGAAGGATCTGACATCAAGATATCTCCACATTTAGTTACTAACTACAAATGAGTACTTTGTCATTTTGTTCCGGAATTCAACAGCTTACGATATTTACTGGTTTCGTTAAAGTTAAATTTTACTTTCATTACTTTAGTTTCTGTTCTAAAACATAGTCATCAATTTGTGAGGTTTCTTTATGTTCATATTAAAATTACCTAAGCTACTAACTGCTTCTATTGCTATTGTGGACTGAGCTATGAGTTTAGATCGCTACTTGATCCGGGGGTTGTAGATTCGAATACTAATAGAAGACTACATTGTAATATATTTTTGCATTTTCTCTATTTTGGTTAGGCCTTTGTCTTAATAAAATGATTGTTTAGATATAAATATGTGGGTTAAAAAGCTGACGGTCCCTGCCGCCAATGTCGCGGTCATTTCATAAAGTCAACGTCAGAATTGATCTGACTTCAAACTCGATGAAATGAAATTGATTGTAAAAATCTTAGACAATCCTGCATAGTTCCTTGCATATTTCATTCGGCAATACATCAGGCTCTTAAACATGAGCGTCCTTTTAATAAGCGTGAACATAAATATATTAACAACATCATACCATTAATAAAGACGCCATAATCCTGGTTTGTGACGTCACTCAAGGTCTATGTGACGGCGGAATTACGGGGCCCGCGTGTCGTCATGAATCACGCGCGGTAAACCTCCCGTTTTCGCACCCTCTTCTGTCACTTGCACGCAGTTAGGGCGACCGCGCAGTGATAGCTTTAATCAATAAAATTTGATAATTAATTAGCCTTTAGCTCGATATATTTATGTTTTGGTTTTAAATAAACAGTGTGAGACAAAAAATATCATCCGATTTTGACAATAAAACCTTAATTTCATAAAACTCATTGGAGCTTAAGAAATCGATCAATTTATGACCAAACGAATTTATAAAATTTTCTATAATTATCCTGCAAAATTACCACAAAATATACAATCTTAAAAAAGGCAAACATACGATTATTGCAAAGTTCACTTTTGAATTTATTTATGAGAGTAATACCCTCAAAAATCAATTCATTGTATTTTTTTTGTATTCTTTTAGTAATTTTGGTGTATAATAAAGAACGTGGCGCCATTTAGCTCCAAATTAAGCGCAAGCATGTAGTTATGGCACTTAACTACTGATAAACATACCTATATACTTTTTTCATGTTTATGCACACAATTGTTTGTACTGCCTGGGATCGAACCCGGAAACCTTGGTGTAGTAGCCGACGTCTTAACTGTTACACCAATGGGTCGTCAAATTATACTAAAACGTATAAATAGTATTTATTGTAAGCATACACTAAACGCGATCATCGCAGTAAACGGGTATCTTAATAGCCACTCAAACAAAGGGCAGTTAGGCAGATTTACCAAGAGGGTTCCCTCCGTTTTAAACTTAGAAGAAAAATTATGTTCGCTAGACCTCCCTATTTAAAACTTTGAGCCCTTTCGGATGGTCGTAATAAATGTTAATCAGTTAGAATGTTGGTAGGCCCTTTTAAGTTTAGTTTGTTTATCGGGATTTTAGTTTCAAAAATAATAGAATATTCTTTTATATTTCTCGCAAACATTCAAACGGTTATTTTTATAACCCAAGGATATTCTTAAATATAGTAAAACAATGATAGGTAGACGTCACTAATGAGAACTAGAGAACACTTACCTTACTCTAATGTAATGTACTTGTACTTTCTAGACAAGTATACATTGTTAAGATGAGGGAGGGGTCCACGCCTTTGCTTATCATCTATTCGCACAAAAGAGTTCATTTTCTTCTTCATCGTTCGAACTGCAAGACAGTGGAATAATCTTCCTGTGTCTATGTTTCCCGATACGTACAATTTTAGTATGGGGAAACATGAAGGCAAGAGTAAATTTTAGGCATTATTTGAGTTTGTGTAATACACCTTAGGCTGTATCGTTACTTTACATCCATTCAGGTGAGCCAGAACTGTGAAACGCACTTAAAATTGAAAGAACTATAAAACTAAAGTTTCGACAGCTGAATAGACATTAGCGCATAAAATATTAAAATTAACGTTAATTTATTCAACGCCGGAAATCCAAACACAACAGAAAATCTATTGTGTCTAGCGCCTTAAGGTGACTAGCGGTCAAAGGGTTGACATAGGGTTTCAAATCATCAGGCTTCTCTTAAAACTCTTACAAATAGAAATATCAAATAATAACAACCATAAAAACAATAACCATAACTTAAATGGTTTTATATATTATACGTTTTATACACATAATTACACATAGAACAAGGAATCTACGAAAAACTTACCGCGTTGCGATGCATCCTGATAAACAACGACTTAGGCCATTCGTAAGTAGATCATGCAGACAATACGATAAAATTGAACAAGAGTACAATCTAATCCTTATCATGTTACAATGACATACAAAACGGAAACGTGATTGCTAACTGTAACTGTTCCTATATTTTGTTCTAATTATAAAGTTACAGTAAACAAGTCCATCGTGGATACCAGAATGAGTATGCTGGAACCTCGTACACGAAACGCGTATTGAAAGTTACAATCATCCCGCACAGTATCCGGGAAGTTTAGATTAGTTCCGCGCACAAAATCATTAATCTTTCAAAATGGCCGACTTCTTCCAGTGGGATGCTCGCACTTGCAAATGCACTTGCGACTCTACCTATCTGGCTTTTAACGAGTTGTGGGTGTATACAGTTAAAATACACAAGTTAAATTTCAATCGTATTTTCAATGCTATTCTTACAATAGTATGTGATTGGCTACATATTTAAATAGCATTTCCTACGATAATTAAATTACAAACATGATCACTAATGGTTATTAGCTATACACATTTTTTACATACCACCTAAATTTGTTATTAGTCTGTTATATAAAGTGACACAAAGATTTTCTTATAAAAATGAAACTTCTTAGCACAGCATTACATAGTCAATAAAAATACACTCAATAATTCATGATCCCAACTCTCAGTTAATATATGACGTCACGAAATGCAACTTAGTACGCCAGTCAGGAGTTTATGTATTCGGACGGACGCGGGCGCAAGCGCAACCGGAAGGTTGCTTGTCGGAACGCTCCGATTTATGATGAGAGTTCCGCGGAGCTTGGACTTATCACGACCTCTATGTCTGCATTTAGATTTGTTGATATGTTTATTTATATTAAAGTTTCTAACACACGGTATCATATTTTTTTAAATACTCTGGTATTTCAGCCTGTTTTCACACAATTGTTTTAATTATGTCTGGTGATAATATGACGCAGGGAAATATTGACGGGAATTAATTACTATATGCAAATAAGTAGTGCATACCCTGTGCGTCCAGACAACCCGGACAATCGCCAACATATTTAATGATTCCCACTGATTCGCCTATTTTCTTCTACAGATTTGAAACCATAGGCGATCTGCTGTCAACAACAGCTCTCAATTTGAAAAAAACGTGAATTATTCATTGTTTTTGCGAATAATGCCATTCACTTTGCATACCCTACTCATAATCTCTGTGCACGCCACTGTATGTAAACAAACACAATATTCGTTATGGGCAGGTGTGTCTCCTACTATCAGGTGAGCATATGTTGGACATGCCATTTGGGGAACCGTAGGATATCCCTATGATCTGTTTCTATCAAAATTATAAATATTTCTTTCTTCAGTGACGTCCGTCTACGTACATATATTTTAAAAATACATTAGACTTTATGTGGGCGTTTAGGAAATTCCTAGTTTGCGAAGTATGAGTTAAATGTTTGACAAAATATAAATTAAGAAAAAAAATAAATAACTCAATTTTTAGCAGTTAATACTATTATCGATTAACTTGTACGTCCCGATGTCTAATTTCCCATGAGAGGCTATGATGGATGATTTGTTTTCAAGATGCTTTTGTATTTATCTTTCCAGTTAACTCAGATACCTAAACCTACTCACTCTGGTAAGTATTCAGTGACTTTATTCATTTATAGTAAAATTGTATGAATTCGAAAAAGCTAGAAATATATTCTTCCACTGGATTATTAAATGTCCAAAATCTATAGAGAAGGTCAAGATGCGATCGGTGATGACCTATTTTGACATTCAAAGTTATAATCCTTTGAATGCTAAAGAGAAAATCAAAATTAGCTTCAAACTCCAATGCTTAATCTATACTAATATTATAAAGCTGAAGAGTTTGTTTGTTCATTTGTTTGAACGCGCTAATCTCAGGAACTACTGGTCCGATTTAAAAAAATATTTCAGTGTTAGATAGCTCATTTATCGAGGAAGGCTATAGGCTATATCATCACGCTACAAGCAATAGAAGCGGAGCAGCAATGAATAATGAATCAAAATCCGGGGGAAATTTTCTTACTTGGTGATTCCGCTGCGTAGCTGCGTAAACGGTTAAAGTTTCGCAAAAGTCATGTATTAGAGTATTGTTACCCTTTTAAGGTCTACAAAAAATTCGCGACAGCATATGTCTATCTTTAAGGTTAGCTTCCTATAACATATTTTTTGCTAATTTTTTGTCTAAAATAATGCATCATTTTGCGAAGCTATTTTCATAAATATGATATCAATCCTTATCCAAATAAATACTTTATTTATCACAAGTATTTCATTTTAAGCAAAATTACCCTTTACATCATTCAATTTAAATGAATATCTTATGTGATATCGCAGTTTTAACTCACCTATATAAACGAAGTAGCGGGTGAAAGAGAGTGTTAGGCCAAAGTAACTTTTCCACGCGGACGAAGTCGCACGCAAAAGCTAGTCTAAAATATAGATCGGAAACGAATGTATTTAATCCTTTAATATGCAATAATCTTTGTAATATATGTAAGAAACTTTTTTCAAAATAGAATTAAAATAAAATCAACACCATTTTTTAGGATGAATAAATGGAATACAAGGAAGGCCTATTTGTACCTTGTTAGTCCTATTGGGTTTGCACCTTTAGGGCTAAAGGTTAATATTTTTTCTTCCTGGGCAGGAGTGAACTTCGATAATCTGAAAGGAGAGATAAGAAACCGCGAAAATAAAACCAAATTAATAGAATTATCCGCCTTAACTATACAACCCTAGACGACCCATGTGGTATATAGTTGAGACCTCCGCTATTGTTACCGATTCGATCCTTGTCCAGTAAAACATTCACACTCACATCATTTATTGATAAGATAACCTTCATCACCTACTTAATCTAAAAAAAAGGTCGGACCTTATTCTCTACCCAAAACTAAACCGCCTTAACTTGGGGCAACCCTCAAGGAAAAACACAGTCTTATTTTTCTTACTTGTCAAACGAAATAACAATATTGATGTTCTTCAATATTAACGTGGCATTCAACAAGAATGATGGAAGTAAGACATAACGGAACCTTTATTTCATATAGCATTGTTATTAAGGCGTAGGATATAATGTGCTAGGAGTAAAAGAAATATTCAGCCATTCATTTCAAAAGCTGAAATCCTAAGATTTTCTTTCTATCATTTAAATGTAATCATCGTTTATAATCTCAAAATCAAGTTGTCCAGTAAGTCTGTTATCATTTATGCCCGCTTCTTTTTCTGCAATCAGCACATCATTTTATATTCAAATCAAATGAAAACCAACTTAGGCTCTTACAATTTTGTCGAGTAATTAATAAAGCTCTCGAATTCCAATCCAAAAACATGAACTGTATTAATTAATGATTTTATTACGATTGACCCACAAAATGTTTGATATTCAATCCGTGCCCAACCTAGTTCGTTATCAAAGTAAATAATTTTCAGTTTTATTGGCCGGGGCGAACTTCGGTACTTTGCATTGCCGCTAATAAAGGTAAATCTATGCTATGGATGTGCTCTAAAGTTTAATAATTTAAGGCGCGCACACACACACACACACACACACACACACCACAACTAAACTGTAATTTTGCTTAGTTGCAACTGCAGAATATCTTTTAATGGGTGTCTGTAAAGCCTTAAAATATATTTTTTCTTGAAAAAAGATATTTTAAAGAATTATTATTTATAACATAGTAAAAAAATGTGGCTACTTCACTAAACAAAACAAAAAGCTGAGTTTATGAAAAACCACTAACCACTCGACTGTTTATCCCTACAAACAATAGATACCTATTCGTACCAAAATTTACGTAAGTATCTTATATTTTTCCTTGACTTATTTTTGTATCACATTTTAATGTAATGTTTGGTGTAGAGTGCATTAAGGATTTTTTAAAATAAACTATCCTACACCGTAACTGTTACTCATTAATAAAACAATGTAAATTGAGTTCTTGAGATAAAAACCAGAATTAATGATACTCTCTCTTAATAGCTGACGCTTGTTCGGAAGTATACGAATTTTCCAAGATCAGAACAAAGTTACTGAACATCAAACTTGTTGAAAAAAGGGCAAAACTATTCAGTCAAAGTAAATTGTGACGAGGTGGGAACCTCGAGCACACTCAATTCTCGTCAAGAGTTAATTTATTGATTTCTTTTAGAAAACTTATAGTTTCAATGTTTATATACCTTTACCTACACCAGTATAAATATACACCATCTTCCCCACAGGTAAGCTGTGCAGGAAGACCTGTGCCATATAGTGGGCTTATAGGCTTATGATGTTGAAACTGACACAAGTTTTGCTTATCTAATAAGGCATTAAATAAGTACCGACCAACAGGCGAGGCATCAGCTAAAGGAAGCAGTGGAGATTAATGATAATAATGATCATAGTACAAAATACTACAAAGTTATGCAAAAACCCATATCATCAAAACCAAACCTTTCCAAACATACACATATACAGACTAATTTTTCCCCTTATTTTAAAATGTCTCCCACCACATCATAAATCCCCCTTATTTTAAAATGTCTCCCACCAGCATCATAAATCAGCTGAAATAGACCCCATATTTAGATGTCAAGGCCAACTTTAGTATATAACTGTGTTGAAATTAACTTAAACTCAAAATAGCCCGCATAACATAATTAAATTTAAACAAATAAAGATTCCTTCTTTAGAATTGTCAAAACAAGATCCGGAAATTAATTATAAATTATATTATTATTCCACCCAGTTCCAAAAGTTGGACCTAGAACAACCGACTCGAATCTCGTGTAATTAAATACAATATTAAAACATATATAATAATTACTTTAAAGTCTGTCGTCACAAATATGTAGGGATTTAAGGTTTTTATATAAAATATCTGCAACTATACCAAAACAAAAAATAAGACCAGTTAAATACTCAAACAAGCTTTCATTAACTAACTAATAAAAGGGAATGTTTTATTGTTTATCAAATAATATATATGTCATGAATTGCATGTGCCATGGACTCCTTTTTGCATGGTCAAATACTGCTTATTGTTAAAATGCTATGCTTTTTGTCCAACACTATTTGCTGACTTAAAATATATTGTCCTATTCTCTAAAAAAATACTGATAATCGACCTATGTCAAACTACACAGTATAAATACGTATGTGTAAAGGCTAATATATATTGGAACTTTTCTCCCGAGACACACTTTGACAGTTCTTTTATTTAGGTAAATGGTTAAAATTTTATTCCAATTCCCAGTGGGTACTGCGTCCATTATTCTTTTGAATAACTTTTGTGACGTTTTTGAGATGTCTTCCAAATACAAAAAGGTTACGCATTATTAATTTTAAATACTATTTTCCTCGCTTATTTCACTTTAAGTCTCAAAGAAAAAAATATTTACATTTCACACACAATTTAATATATTCAAAAACAAACAAAAAAATAATAAGTGCCAAATAGGTCTACCTAGGGGGGTTTTATGGACAAATGCTGAGGGAAAACGGTCAAACACTGTTTAACAAAGAAGCTCCGGTGGACTATAAAAAAAACTATTTCTTATATCGGTATATATTATACCCAACCCGAAACCGACATGGTGGGTTGGGAGTTGCTTTTTGTTGTAAGGTGTTTAATTGAGTGGCGTATTCGTGCCCGCCACTCTGACAGTGAATTCAGAGTGGCGTTGGTGCAGTTCTACTGAAGCAAATGAAGCTTTGGTGGGCGGAGAATTACGAATGAACCCCATACATATCTAAATTACTCGTTATGTGGAAAACAAATGTGTCTGCGGTGTGCACTGAACCGAGACCGTTACGTAGTCATTAGCGTGACCACTGCCCGACCACCGCGTCTAACAAAATTACATTGTTATTCATTATATCAAGCACAGGGGTCGTAGAGGGTCGAGTTATATATGTCACTTCGAACAGAATTACTGTGGGGACAGTAGGTGCATTATGCGTGGTATACCGAAACAGACAATGAGATTGTAGCAAAATTTTTTAGGACCAGATGCAAATGGGACCATCACATTACCTACTGAATGGTATGCAAGTGTCACGGCTGCCAATAACAAATGCAGAGAGTGATAGGACACTAATAACCTATTTGTTTAGACGGTACTTATTTATATTTTGCCGTCAACACTGCCTTGCGTCTCCCAAGATGTTAGCTCTCTTTTACCTGAGTACTAATTTTGCGCTTCAATACTCTCTTTTTTAAATAAAGAGTTGCATTTAGAACTGTATTTTTTAAATAAAGAATTAATATGTCATAATAGAAGATTGTTCCTATTATGACATGGTCAGTTACAGTAATTTTTATTATAACATTAAAAAGAAAATATATTTTTAAGTGTTTGGCATTTTTATAAAAATTTACGCTCTACGCGTTTATGTATTTGAAATTAATTTAATACTAACATAATACAATCGTCACTAGAATAATGCTTATGCATAATAAATCAACAGAATAACAGATGATGAAATAAGATGTTTTTATTTTACAAATGCAATACTGGTAATGGACTCTCAGTGTTCTAGAAATATGTATATTAAACCAACAACTGTGTAAAGGTGATTTCAAGGTAGAGTAATATATGTACTTTGTTTTAGCGTTCGCCCAATCTCATTTAGGACTAGTGCATTGGAGATAATTCGCGTTCGTCAAAAGTATAAAGCCTCTTAAGAACACTAAAAAGCCTTGGAATTCGCAGACGTGAATTAATTCAGGGTAAACACGCGTCTATTTACTATATAAACAATGTAAAACACAATGACACAGGTTGTCTGTGTGTCATTTTTTTATTTATAAACGGTTTTTATTTGCACATGAATATCACTTGTACGTACGTACCCATGGACTTGACGATGAGAAGCGACTTTATTTAAAACAATTAATAGGGACCAATCAATCGTTTAAAATAAAGCAAATGAGATAGAAATATCATCGTAGAGAATCTTCCTGGGAATGCTGTAGAAGAAGGATTAAGTAGAAAAAAAACATTAGGAGTAAATCGGGAAGCAGCTTTCTCATACAATCTAATCTTTTAAATGGTACTGCTATCTCCTACGCGCCGGCTGAGTATTTTTTCTATATTAGTAACATAGAAAACGTCTGCCTTAAGATATATTGTTGAGGAAATTAATAAAGTAATTATTTTCCGTCAATATAGAATTGAAGGAATTACGGCAAAAAAAATGCATTGAGGACTTTCAAGCCTTGGAGTAGACATGACTTCTTAAAGTCAAATGTATAGGTGAAATAAAACAGATGAAGTCGGGCGATTCAACTAAACGATTATAAATTTCACACCACAATTCGCTGTTTAAATTCAAACCGTAGAGGCAAGATAAGTGAACTTTAGATAACACCTTGCCATGAATCTCGTACTTATAGATAAACTTAACGCGCCTAAGCCACATAAAGTATATCACTTAAAGCTTAAATATCTAGCTCTTACTATAAATTTAATGTGTTGGATGAGATTACACTTACTTAAACCCTTTGACCCTAAGTTTATGTTTTAGTAATTTAATTTTAGATTATCGTCGCGCTCGCATTAATCCCATTTTGAAAAATGGTAGTTCTATTATGTATTTATTTAAGATAAAATGTACATAAAGTGAAGAAGTTGAGATACTAGTGAGACGTTTTATGGTCTAACCAAGGTTCGCATTCTGTCTGCAACTGCAATAAGGTAATTATGTATGTACGTAATAATATCGTATCATATGACAAATGTGTAGGCTTTCTTTACGTAAATTAATAAAATGTACTTTTACAAGATTCAAATTCAGTTAAAACGAAATGCGCGCTGCGCATGCAAATGTCACCTTTAAATGGTAATAATTATAAGTCGATATGTTTTAATAAGTAACAAACATATGTTTTTATTTAACGTATCGTTTTTATAAAATCTATTTTATTACAGATGAAATTTTAAACATAATATTTCATACAGATTGTATTCAGCCAAATTTCATTTGTAATGAAATAGATTTTCACTCTTAGCTTATTAAGGTATAAATGAGTAAAGTTATTACGAGTTTAGTACTCTATTAGTTTCAGCACATAATAAATAATGCTTATACCAAAAAAAACAATCCTTATCCTAATGTAAACGCGTTATCGTTAGATGGTAACTAGAAACCGTTTGTTCTGGCGCCCAAAATTAGGTTAGGCAGTTAGTTAGCCTTCGCCAACATCGTTCCGGTATGCTATATGTAACGCTCAATACCTAATACATTGCTGGCTGCACAATCTACATACCGCTATTTACATACCTAAATTTGCATGAGTGCAGTACTCAAGTTGTTTAGTGCTCATTCATTTGACCGCAAAGAAAATCTTGTGGTAACGTGTGATGATATAATGTCTTTAATTAACCATGTGTATGAAATATTATGAGTGGAGAGTTCTAATCAAAAACAGGAAATGTATGGGTAGTAAAAATAAACATATTCACTTGCAATCGTTACTTAACCTTTTTGCAGGAATCTCATTGCTATAACATAGGATAGTGACATCTATTGAGAACATTAGGAACTAAAATTTACATAAAACCTTACATATTTTTCTGACAGCTGACGCCATCTTTGATATAAATTATTGAGAATATTATTTTCTTATTTACAATATTACATTCATAAAACCGTTTACGCGTATAAATTAAGGTTACCAATGAATTGCAACTAATAATCTTAACATACTTTAAATAAAATAATGTTTATTGTAATACGAAGGTAAAAGTCACTTAAGGTCAAAGCTTATTACCAACTTATTTAAAGCTCGTTATCAACGACATATAACGTAATTAACGACTTTACTCTGTGTGTGTTCTATGAAATTTTGGTGTACTATAAACTGTAAACTTTAAATATTTAGCCACAGAAATTATCATTTTTCTGTTTCTTAAGCGAATATTGATACAACTGAACAATTTAAAAATAAATCATTTTGGAAATGAGAGAGAATAATTAACTTGGCTGGACCAAACTAGCTTACATAATTGAAAGGTCATAAATAGATTTACGTCATTATAATTGAAACTTCGTGAATTTTTCACAAAAAAATATTCTCAGAGTTGCCATAAATAAAACAGTTGTGAGGAATAACGTCACTTTTTGGATCTCCTGTCTTTTTTTTATCTCTTACTTTCAAAATACTGTGTCTTGCCGACGCTTGGAGATAAATACTTATATATATGAAAAACATTTTACCTAAAATGATGACATAATGCTGAGAAAAATCGGACTTCAAAATATGACGTTGCATAAATACTAATATTTGCACATTCTATAAACCGTAACTAACTTTCAAATCTATATATTACCTACTTACTTTAATCATTTATAAAAGAAGCTAATATTTCATTTCAGTATCAAAAGATATATCAATTAAAGCCTTCTAAAGAATAACAAGCTTCATAAAACACGCAGTATTCCTTACAAAATCATTACATTTTATAACGTTTTATATAAATTTATGGTGCTATGAAATGACCTATATTCACGTACCAGTACCGGAGGAAAAATTGAAAAAAATACAGCTTTGATATATTTCAATTATACAACTTTGCTCCGTAACAACATACCGCCAAAAGTTTATTAGAAACATGAAATAACTCGGGAATTTCGTTAAATGCGATACGAACGCAGTTCACATTGAATTTGAATGGAGTTTTGCTTATTTGTAACAATCAATACACACGCTGTGCGGGGAGACCGAGCTATGCGAGTGTGTTAACGAGTTTCAAGCATAGTATAGTCAAGTGAAAAACATGTTTTTTTATTATTAAATTTTTGCTTGTCAAATATGAAGGCATCGGCTATTATGATCTTTTATATTATTATGATCTGAATCGTTGACTCGAAGGAGAAGAACCATCTGTTCATATTATACCTACATATTATTTACAAAAACAAAAAGTATATAGCTACTTGCTACACTTGGTGCTAGATGGCGTCGTGTAAATATCGGTGAAAATGTAAAATATGGTATATTAGCCGCTAGTTCAAATTAAGATAAAATTGATAGTAATAATAATAAATAAATATCCACTGACATTCACACAGCGCCATCTGGTCCTAAACTAAGGATAAGCCTGTTTTTATAAACATACTTATATACTTTTTTTGTGAATACATTCATATTATACATAGCAAACATCCAGACCATACAAACAGACATGTTTACGCACACAAATAAACATTTGTGTGCATAAACACTACCTACTACAGTACATCAAATGGGTCAAGATTTTGGAGGCAATGGAATACAATATTGGTCTTACCCAAGACCAAGTCATTACTCCCTCTATCCTTATGACAATACCTACTACAGACCAATTTATGTTAACGATTATTTTAGAAGAGTGTCGGTGGCTCAGTGGTGTGGACTGTCGCCTTCCTACCGGGAGGGCTGAGGTTCAAATCCCGACACGTACCAATGTATTTTCGAATTTTCGAAAAATATATGTACGTTATCCGACGCTCTTACGGTGAAGGAAAACATCGTGAGGAAACCTTCATGCACGCCTGCGAAGAGATTCGAAGGTTGTGTGTGAAGTCGTCCAATCCGCTCTGGGCCCGCGTGGACGACTAAGGCCTAATCACCCTATACGGGTAGGCTCGTGCCCCTCGGTGGGGACGTTTAATGAGCTGATGATGATGATGACACGTTGTTTTCTCCTTTATTGTTTATTTCTTAATTTTTATTCTACCGATTACGGAAAAAGTAACCACGTATAATAAACAGGCTGGAAAAATCGCAGCAATATAAACTAAAATAACTTTCACATCGTTTCCCGTGGCAGTGGGGCTCCGGTAAAGAAAACCATAAATTGCGGTTATATCTATAACGACGTTGCTTAGACGTTTATTGCTAACTACGTATCCGGTCTTATAATGGTGGCATATTTGAATGCCTACGAATTATTTACAAAGTACGGTTTATTATAGCTGGCAATTCTTGTTTTTCTTGAGCCAAGCGGACTATTTTTTATTTGTGAGTGTGCTTATTATTTATCGTAATAGATTCTAATTTACAGCTTAGCTGCTTAGAGGTTGATTTCCTTCGCTTAAAATTATAGTAGTCAGTGCGAAATAACTGGTGCCTGATATGATCAAGAGTCACCTATGCTTGACACAAACTCGATCCATTAAGATGTATGCTGTGAGTTTTCTTAACGCGTGCGCTCTCTCAACAACCTATTGTAGTCCACTGGTGGATCCTGCGAAATACGTGATAGGCCTACTCAGATAATATTGCGTGAGGAAGCCGTTATAGGCTGATGATAAATAAATAAATATTCACCGACATACACACAGCGCCATAGATCCCAATCTAAGCATTGGTCTGTAATATGGACTCTAAACGACGGATCAACATACCTTTATTTTTTTGCAAATACATAGAAACACCTAAACTAATAAAAACAGACATATTCATGCAATCAAATATTTGTTCTGCCCGGGGATTGAATCCAGAAGTCTTGGTATAGTAGCCGACGTCTCAACCATTACACCGAATGGGTCGTCTGTTATTTTATTGATGAGGAGACAGAGAAAGATTCGACTTCTACTATTTACCACCCGAGAATAAGGGCCATAAGTAGTTGTTTACCATAACTTTAATTAATTCCACGTGTATCACATGTGTAATATAGCGCGTTAAATATAATATCAGAGCGTACCAAATTATGTTAACCACCCACGACGTGCTATATGGCACTACATAATCCTGATCCTTATAACAAAAGGCGTTATTGCCCTGCTTCTTGAGTGAGAGGATATAATAAAACAATTTGTGGGTAAACTAGCTAAATATTTGTTTTACTTATATACACATACACACACGCACATGCACACGCACACGCACACGCACACGCACACGCACACGCACACGCACACGCACACGCACACGCACACGCACACACACACACACACACACATACACATACACACACATGGTATATCAGTTTTAATGAAGCTTTTTTACTTAAAAAAATACGCTTGCTGCTACGTGATAAGCACTTCCTTCTTAAAGTACGAACACCACATGTGTAGAATTAGTCCTATGTGTCCTCGGATAGGCGGGCATTCAATGCTAGGCCATACTATACGCCTTGACAATTGTGTCAATCAAGCATTTCAAGGATTTGTTAGTCATCCGAGGGGTGATTGAAAACATCAGCGTCCTCTTGTCTGAATTACGATGTCAAATGCTGAGAGATACCTTTTTCGTGTTTTGTTTTTCAATTCAAAATACATATTGATGGCACATAAAGCATTTCTCTTTCCTTCGTACTCTTTACTAGAAAGATATCTAAGTTCGACCTGTCAACACAAATCCATGTTACCTTGCCTTTTTACAATAACAAAAGTGGTAATTCTTGCTTTATTTGCCAAGCTTTCTATTATTACAATCGTCTTTAGGTTACAGGGGATATTTTCAAATATGGTTTCTACACGTGCCAAATTATGTTTACCAACAATATGGTTAAACGTAGAAGTTCGTAATACTTATTCTTTATAGGTTCGAATAGTGTTGTTATCCTGTTTCTTGTTCGTGATCAACAAAAAAGGGAGGAGTTTGTTTACGGCTCTAATTTTGGAACGGAACTACATATAAATATTTATACCTTACAAAAACCGGACAACGTCTGCAACAATATATTAGGTATTAACAGCACATATTATATCGATAATAAATTCTATCGCCATAGTTCGCAGTACTTTTGCTGTTGACAACACTCGCCTAGGACAGCTGTCAAATTTACTGCTTCCTTAATTTAATGTAAATTATATGTTGAATCGGTTTGATTAATGTAAAAAACAAGTTTGCTCAAGTATCCGAGTGTCAAGTGTAATTTTTTTGAAAAGAGAAACTACTGAGTTTCTTGCTGGATTATTCTCAGTAGAATCAAATTTGACATTCATAAGTGTTCTCTATAGACCTAAATTGAATAAATATAATATTGATTTTGATTTTTTTATTTGCAAATAATCTGTGTAACTAATGCGCACATTTATTTTACAATTTTAAACATAATATCTTTCTCAAACTAAGCAAGGTCTGCAAAATATACACAACACATTCAGGGTTTTATAAATACATAAAGTACCTATTTACTTATAGAAACAAGCTAAGTACATTTTGGAAGTGCTGGAAATCACAAGCACGCAGGTTTGCTAGGAAATCAATGATCCTACCCATGTTGTATGCTCACAAAACTAATAATAGAAATAATGGTCATCTGTGGCTTCAGCCCATCACATGCTTTCCAACGGACTGAGTTACTATTTGGCCCGTGAATCTAAGGATTTCGAAAATATATCTGAGACATATAACACCAAAACAATAGAAAGCACTTAAGAGATTTGGCAGATGTCAATAGTAAATATACTTTCCCTTGCGTAATGAAGAAGTTATTTGACTTATGTATACACGAGTGTCTAAATATAGAGTAAGATCGGAAGGGTCCCCGCAGTTGCTTTGACTATATTATAGGCACATTATTTGAAGTGTTGAGTTGAGTTCAGTTCATGAGTTGCATGTTCCCCGAAATATTTTATTGTAGCTGTACGTTGAGCTACAATTACAATTTACAATTTTGGTATATTGTAAGCATAGGTTTTAAGAGGGCAGTTTTACCTAAAACATGGGATACATGACCCAAAACAAGAAGTTAAATTAATGATCTTTAGTTTGACGACCCATTTGGTTTAGCGGTTGAGACGTTGCCTGCTACACCAAGGGTTCCGGGTCCGATCCCCGGGCAGTACAAACATTTGTGTGCATAAACATGTCAGTTTGTAATGGTCTAGGGGTTTTTTGTGTATAATGTGTATGTATTTACAAAAAAATGTATATAAGTATGTTTATTCGTTGTTAAGCACTCATAATACAAGCTTCACGCTTAACTTGGGGCTAGATGCCGCTGTTTGAATGTCTGTGGATATTTATTTATTTTTTATTTAGGCAAACGAGCAGACCTCTGTCTGTGATGGGGGTTACCGCCATCTCTTAAAACAGTATTACTATAATGATACGTTCGCATTTTTGTACCAGAAAAGGTGAAGTAATATTATTGTAACACTGTTTTAATAGGTGTCGCTCATCTTCAGCTTATTATACGTCTTTATTTTTAACTTTGATATGTTTAACTTTAATTGACTGAGGTAACAGGTACTAGTGTTTAATTTATGGTTTTGTGTATAAAAGCATGGTCGGTCATTTCTCAACTAACTTTTTTTGTTATAAGTATAATTTTTAATTTTTGCTCAAGGTCCAAATAAATACATACTATTGCAGTAGTATAATAGTGGTTCGAATTAGAGGACAATATGATACGGAAATAGGAAAATTATACACACTTATTCCATAGTAAATTAACATGGAGGACCAAAAAGCTTTTGAACAACCTGAAAGATTAAGTTCAACAAATAATAATCCACAAAAACTAATATATTTTACTCCAACTAAGCAATTTATTATGCATATAAACATCAAGATACAAGAAACAAAAACAACAGTTTACTCATAAAAAAAACATTAATCTTGTTCGGAAGGAACAGAATAACCGTCAGCTCGGAAGCGAAACGGAATGGTAATGAGAAAACATTCGCGGGACACGCGATTACTTTCCTAAGATCCGATAATGCCCTCGTTTCTCTTCTATAATCCTGAAAAACTGATGCAACGGGCCATTACTCGAACGGCTACAAAAACGCTTTCCGAACTAATATAAATAAAACCTCCAAAAGGAGTTTTTATTGGTTTGTGCTTTTTTAATTTTATTTTCGCCTCAAATACTTGTCAGACTCCGTATTCATTTGGCGTTTGTTGTTTTTGCTCCCGCAATATTGGAATAAAGCATAATATTTGCAGATGAGATTGCAAATGGAAACATATTTTTTCCGTGGATGTTGCACCTGTGCGTAATGCAACCTGCTTAATAGCAAGTAAAAAAATATTAATATCTATATTTTAATGGCGTACTCATGAAACATAGTACATTTTTATACTATACAGTTTAAAAATGTACTGTCATAATATTTGTAGTAACATTTATGAGCTGTCACATTTACGACATATGTTTTAGATGTTTTGAGCAGCATTCAATTGAAAACTAACTAAAATATATTGAACCCTAATGCACTATGTATTCAAATTATTTTAATCATTGTTTTACCCGTTTTTAGGCGGCACATCTATAAGGATTCAGTATGACACGACATTATTATTAAACATTTATGGTTTTTTAGGGCAGTAATTGTACTATGTTCCAATTTACGTGACCACTGTCACATATAACGTGTTTCATAGAATTCTAGCCACTTATCACCATGAGGAGTGATTGCTAACATTACACTGTTGACTGTAGCTGGTATAATTGCCGACTGTAAGAGACCTAACGAGTAACGGTAACGGGCGCAGAGCAATGTTGACAGAAAGTAATGACTACCTACTGTTAATAATTACTTCAACACTGCATCTGTCATGTTCAGGCGTATCACTTACCACGATGAGCTTACTGACCGTCCCATTTACTTATGACGTAAAAAACGACCATTAAAGAATTAGGTTTTCAAAACTGACACATTCGAAATTTTCTAGAGATGATAATTTCAACTTAAAACATTCTCAGCATTTTGGTTTTAACAATGGAACGGATGACCCAATTTAGCAACTTCTCTGTGATCTAACTTAGGGATCACTGGTAATCTGTAGGAGATGTAAGCCGCTTATAACCAGTGCCTGTTTACTTTGAATCAAATTCATTTAATAACGAAAATACTACAAGTAGAATTACCACCTTTTCAACAGTTGTATATTTCATGTGACCATGTCAATAGTGCTGCCATAATTGATTGAATTATCATTTAAATGATTGTATATATTATATGAACCTCTTTATTTATGATAAAATACCGAATTCATTTAAAATAATTCAATTTTATTTTATTTCGTTAATAAAGTCTATAATACATATCTGGTGGGAAATCGCAAACTCTTAACAAACATTCATATGGTCTTTTCCGATGGTCTAACAATTGTGTTAGACAGAAGATAAAATTCCACGGGTAATATCTATGTTGAAATCACACTAAGACTAAAACTACTTTTGAAACACTCCACCATTTATATATTTAACTAGCTAAGAACAATCCCGTCAAATTACTAAAGTTATTAACAAAAGGTAACTAATTCAGATTAACACAATCGTATAATTACTTCTACATATAAACCTACGCTGCAAAATACAAAGGCCTTACTTTAAATTATTGCTATAGGTAACAGGGTCCCGAAATAATCGGCGATTTAATGGCTCATAAAGGGTTAAATTTACGAGTAGTGGCTCCTTTTTACCACCAAAACATTTTAGTGTTATCGAATCCTGCAACATACTACTCGTATTTTATACATACCTTTACAATTGGATGCTTGCCTCGGCATTGTTCTTTTACAATGAGATATTTAATGGCACTGCTTTGGTCCTTGTTCGCGTAACCAGTGTGTACCGGACCGCTTCTATTTCCAAACACAAACTGGTTTACTTGGGTACAATCCTAAGACGAGATTGGATTCCCGCTCGAGGACACCCTTAGGCTCGTTTTAAGGCTGAAGTGAGAGCTATCTATCTACTATTGCCAATTTCCCGCTGACGCTGTAATGACCAGGCCTACAGCAGAAATCATTTATAAATACAGGAGAGTCAAATAGTTTAGCTACTAAATGTAACTTTGTATATAATACAAAGTTACATTTAGTATTTGTTTTAAAAAGTAGTTAACATTTTTTATGTATAAAAACTTTTGCTCCTTATTTAATTTGTCATGCACACAGAATAACGCCTACTAATGCTTCATATTGTTTAAGAAAAGTAGTTCAAACTTTTAATCGAATGGATATAAATATATTATTGGACAATGAAACCATCTCTGATAAATTACAAAACATTATATTGAATTAATAAGGAATTCGACACACTTCAAATTCCCGTCCCAACAGCCACACTATCAAAAGAACTTAAAGAAAATAAGATGGCACCTCGGCAAACAACTTGATACTTCACAGTGGAAACTTCGCCACGATATGGCATTTCGAATTAGTTGGGCAAGTCTAAAGCAGTTTGTCGGCAGGTGGTAGCTTTGTTCCACAGTAGTCGCGCCTGATAATGTAGATGTTTTGCATTCCAACAAAACATGTATTATGTGTTGAATAAAACACACAGCGTTGGGTGAAGAAGCTGTCTATGAATTCCTCGATTTACAAAAAATAATACAAAACCTTACCAGAATTCCTTTGCTCACGTCTTACTTTCACAATTTCAACACTAGAGGGCGTCGCTTGTCGCGCTCTTACTTGTCATCTTGTCAAGTGTCATAGCGTCTTCACCACCAGCAAGAACTGTACTGGAACGCTGTGTGTTTTATTCAACACATAATACATGTTTTGTTGGAATGCAAAACATCTACATTATGTGTTTTTCTAAAACACACAGCGTTGGGTGAAGACGTGTTTGTTATCTGCTGGTGAAATTGGAAGACAAACGCTATGTGATCTGAAATGTTATTTTATTAATACTAATACATATTCAAATAAAATAACTCCTCCTGGCGGGGGCACTCTCGTGTTCCCATGTTTTGTTGGAAGACCTTTATCCCATAATTATTGTCAAACATATTTAAAATCTTGAAAAATCAATAATAATATTTATTAAAGATTAATACTTAATAGAAGCTACTAACTAAATTTAATCAATTATGTTTCAACTAGTTTGAATCAATTTTGTGAGATTTTACAGTAATTAAACTCCATTTAGCAGAATGGTAGCTGACAATGTATCCAGTTTTATCTTTAGTTATGAAATTTAACTAAAATATTGTTCTTTCCCTAATCACTCTGTGAATTATGTAGTGTGCAGTAATTATTTAGCTGTTAAACATTATCATAAATCTAAAACCTCGTAACCCCTGCAGCTTTGCATGTAAAACTAACCCTTACTGGTTGGCTATTACTATTATTTTGATGTTGTCAACAAAATAACTCAATATTGCTATGAATCTTATGTCCTGGGATAGTAATTTGGCCCATTGAGCGCCGGGAATCCAGACACAATATAAAATCTATTGTGTCAGGCGCTGTAAGGCGTCATTAACCTTCTTAGTAAGTGGCTGAATCTGTTTTGGATGCAAATTCAATCCAAAATGTCATATCTGCATATTTGTCCATCTATAAACACGAGATCAGAACCATTAAAGTTCAAAGTGTTGGTTAATTTAAATAATAATACCAAAAAAGTGTATCATGAAACTTATTAATAACTTTTCTTTATCAGTGACTGGTGCTACTTGAGCTACCAAAGTAGGTACCTGAATGTATTTACAAAAACATAAAAAATATTACCTCTTTCCTTCTGACTTCCACAAAACATGTCAGAAATAAACTTTTATACTGTCTTTATATAAGTAGTTATATATTGTCTAATGCAAAGTTGTGATATGGAAATGACCTGGCATGGAATTAAGTAGGTACTTCATTTTTGTCATAATATTATTTCCATTACACTGGGCAATCCACTGCCTGATTGCTGGCCATTAAAAGTAATTTATTGCATGATTTCTGGCTATAATATTCAATCAAATTAAATACTTACTAGTTTCCCCCTAATTTTCTCTGCCAGAAAGTTCATTTCTTTATTTGTATAAGTACTCACTCACATGCCAACAGTAAAGCAACTGTTTTAGTCATTAGTGTAGTCCACAACAACAGCTGACTCAAGCTTGTTGTTGTGTGTTGAATCCAATTTGAAGCTCCAATATTATAAACTCTTGCATTGTATAGCTTTGCTATTACTTGTGGAACAAGATTAGGTAGGAGCCAAAACAGGTCATATCAGCTATGGATGGCAGTTACATTAATGTTCTGAATCCGAACATAATTTCTAATAACATTGCTTCTTCTAGAAGCTAGCAATTATAATAAACACTGAAAGAAAATTTTATTTTGTTGCATGGGTCCCGACCCATACCCAGAATATGAGATTAAGATCTGTCATTCTGGTAACAATCTCCTGGAAAAAAGTCTGCAAATTAACCTTCCCGGAAGGTGTACTGCTGCCAACATCACTTTCAGCAAATCAATCAGATAGTTTTGTGGTAAGGCTTAACAAAAACCAAGCCTGGTGCCTCCTTTTATTATATATTCACTCAGAGACTTTACTTATTTAAAATAAATATGGATCTTAGTAAAAATGTCTCAAAATCTCCCTTTATACAAGTAGTAAACTTCGTTATTAAAATCGATAAACCTGAGGGGTATGACCCCTACAGGGATTCTCCCAAGCCCGCCCTGGGGTCTGTGGTGAGATATTCAGTTACTGGAGTTTTTTCGGCGAGGTTACATTAGTTGCCACTGACCCGCCA
This sequence comes from Leucinodes orbonalis, assembly GCA_019425675.1. Taxonomy (NCBI): domain Eukaryota; kingdom Metazoa; phylum Arthropoda; class Insecta; order Lepidoptera; family Crambidae; genus Leucinodes; species Leucinodes orbonalis. The sequence continues at coordinate 217,817 of PQWD01005054.1, read as the reverse complement.
CCAATACAACTCGTTCAAGGCATATACTGGTACAATAAGCTTTGCCAGTTATACAGTTCATGTGGTCTATATTGGCCAGAACTTTATTATTATAGTCGTAACACTCGTTTTTCTCTCATACTGCCATAGACAAACTGTTTGAAGAATATTTCAATCCATCTGAAATGTGTAGGTATTGCCTCTTATTCTTAATTTTGCAAAGTCCATTTGTCTACTTATTCACTGGCAATTATCATGTCCTTTAATTATTATTACTTTTTATGGAATGACCCTTGTTGTGTTCACACCACATTAAGAGTTGAACCTTACTATATCTTCTAGGTCTTGTTATAAGTATGAGAGTAATGTATAAGGAAACCCCGGCCTTTCCAAGGACTCACAGCTTCCGCAGCCTGAGCCACTTACTTGGATACAGTCCTGTAGGACTAGAGGTTAAGTGTTCAGATATACCAGAAAACAATAACCTCTTAAATAAAAGGATCTCCGCGATCCAGTCTGATACAGCTGCAAATTCATTGCAGTCAAAAGATAGGCCAATGGAAAAAGGGGTTGTATGCACCACTTTGTTAATGTAAGCCTGGGTAAGCTTCATCGAATAGTTCACTTATCGAGTCATATTTTAAGCATTCAATTTTGAACCTGCAAATAACTTTTATCACCTGTACATATATACATGTTTATCACCATGTAATAATATCTGAAAATCCTGCGCTGAAGAAAATCAATTTTGGTAATAACAACCATTTTTGGTAAGAACAGAAATTGTCTTTTCCAAAAGTGAGTCTCCTTAAATCATTTGATATATGATAGCTGCTATTGTCTGTCTTATTTCAAGACTAATGTTTTAAATTGATTGGCAAGAGTTAAATTCAAATTGCCACCTTTCTTTATAAAGTATTGCACCACTTATATTGTTGTTGGGGACAACAACCCCACAATAGCAGACAATCCAACCTTAAAGGAGTTATGGGCTCTGCGACATTATTGGAAACATATTTTGTACCATAACCAATATGGTATAATTCAAATTCCAAAAAATAACTCTTATGAAGTGTCAAAATAACCCAAAAGGGGCTGTTAGCACTAATTTATATTAATATTTCTTTTAAGATTTACATATAAAAGATTTCTTGAGATGAGTGCATTTAAACTTTCCAGTTTCATTTATTTATTATTATTTGTCATTATCATAAATCTCTAGATATTTGGGCCAAATTGTGGCCCAGTCCAGGCCAAAGTCAACAGAAGGCCCCTTTTTGAAGGTTTAATCTTAATCTAAGTTATACACAATACTTTTGATATAAAGGTGTACCTTTTTTAATTAAATTGTTTATTTAATTTAATATTGCTATGCCAGTGACTGTATGACTGGAAGCAAGCAATGTATCTCAGTGACAGATGAATGGATATTTTTAGAGATACAATTCTCAGCAAACACTTGTGATATTCAATATAGAAAACACATTGTGATAAATAAACTTTAGGTATTATCTCACATAAATAAATAAACATTTATTTAATTTTCTGTTGGTGTTTAAATTTAAAGATTATATTCATCCATATGAATACTGGATTATTTGTTTATAATTAATATTCATTAGGGTATGCAACCCAAGATGATCTATGTTTTGAGTAAATCAATTGAGAAATATAAATATTATGTTCTAAGGCTTAGTGCCCAAGGGCTTTTTGCATACCTATTGATCAAAATCAGGATGGTATGAACTAGATCAATTCAGCAAGTGCTGTTTAGCTTAGTTATTGTTCACACACTCTGTGACAGTTCAAATGTTAAAAGCTCAGGACTGTTTTAATGAAATTGCTAAATCCAAAGTTGTAAGTGTAAATGTTTACAAGGCCTCAGTTACTAATGATACCAAATGGATTAACTGCAGAACTCAATTGTTCAGGCTATGTAACTTATCATTTTAAACAATTCTTAATAGATAACTGAATGATTTCATTGTTATCCTCATTATCCCACTAACAAGGCTCGAGCGTCAATGTACTTGGATTGGAAATAAAATATAAAATCTATGCCATAAATGTACAAATGGGTACGTTTGGTTCTGTGCTTCATCTTGATTACTCACGATTCATATTAAATTGAGTATAACATACCTGCAAAACGAATGTACAATGCAAGTACTTTTGGAATTTCACGCAAAGGGCGATAGATACTCGTTGCGACATGCGGTCGTCGTACTTAAAAAACGACGGTCCACCATCTTCAGAAAAATATGAATACTATCATCTTCAGAAGAATTTGAATGCTATCCTAAAACATCCACTGATCTGGAGGGTTTATTAGATGATCGCACACACTCTGAGCCTTTTTAACTTATTGTTACTACCATTTTGATACGTATTTTTTATATTTGTACTTTTATAAACTTAATTGGAAAATTCCGACGTTATATCGTAAGGAATTCATAAAACGCTAATGACACTTGACAAGATGACAAGTAACGAGCGCGACAAGCGACGCCCTCTAGTGTTGAAATTGTGAAAGTAAGACGTGAGCAAAGGAATTCTGGTAAGGTTTTGTATTATTTCTTTGTAAATCGAGGAAATTCATAGACAGCTTCTTCCCCAACGCTGTGTGTTTTTAGAAAAACACATAATAACACAACTATGTTCATCCACTGCCTAAACTCAGCGTGAACTAACTCCGGCAACTTGGCTTCCACGTATTCAGAATGTTAACAAAACTGACAAAGGCAATCTACCTCTGGAGCTTCGGCCTCAGGTTTATCTGCGACGGATGCGGGCAGACGCTGTTTCACGTACCTTTTTAAAGTACCTGCTTTTGAATGGAGGTCGCTAAATGCGGCATGTCGTTTATGAGTAAGGCGAAACCGGGCGACGACTTGTAGAAAAAATAAACGAAAGACGTTCTCGGAAGTTATTTGAATTGGCTTTAACGAAGTATATAGTACCGGTTGCTTTATTAGTAAACGGGTATATTTTTTTAAATATATTTAATAATGTTTTAAGTTGGGGCTCCCATACAAAGTAATAAATAAAAATAAGTAATAATATCCCATAATAAGTCAGATTAAATTACCCGTGATTATGATAAATGACAACCCCTCCGTTATGGTGACGTGTCCTTTTAGAAACTATTTTAAATAGATATAGGTACAAACAGTTACGATATTACAATCATAAACCAAACACAATTCTGAATTTTTATCTGTTCTAGTATTATAGTATATGAAAACAGCGAGTGTTTAACTCATAAATCACATCCTTACAATAAAAACATTTAATACTCAATTATATAAAACACCTTCATATCTCCAGTCCAACAATGTATTTAAAGCTCCTCGCAAGACGTCAACAATGAATCGTGGATATTTCACTGGAACGGAGAGCTGCACACAATTCCTGACATCAAATCTGAATCGCGTTAGGTGCAGTCCGGCCAGACTCGTCCTGCATTTATCTCCGTGACGTCTGGCGCTTTGCGCTGAATATCTCAATGCTGCCGATGCCTGTACTGTGCAAGTGTTGACTGTTAACTTTATTCATGGCGGAGACGGTTGACTATTCGCTTTGAATTTTACGATTCGTGTGTTTGTTTTGTATGTGAATATTTTTTTAACAAATATGGTAAGCGGATGGCTCTTGGCCTTAAAACTTAATGAAATCAGCAAAATAAACAACTTCATCAAAATTTTGGACATACTATCCAAACCTCAGCCCCGTTACTTCTCTCAATACATTATTTTTAAAGAATAGACTAAAGAATAATAAATTTGATTTAATCTATCTAAGCTTATAACATCTAATCCCTGGAGTGTCTCGCCATCTTTAAGGAGACTTTGATAAATTCTGCCGATACTCGGTCGGCATTAAAAAGATTTTCGATAATCCGATCACCTTTCAAGGCAATGTTCTATATTTCTACGAAAACAGATTTTTTAACGTAACTCTTTATTTGCAGTATGAATTCATTTATCAATTTAACTATGGGTCAATTTAAAGATAGGTATACAACAAACATAAACATGTAAGACAGAAAAGTCCAAATGATTTCGAAAAAAAAAACAAAGTTCTATAAGTCCTGAAAAGGAAGAAATATTTAAATAGTTTCGGGTTTACCAAGTATAAGGAATTCGAAATCTTAAAACAAAAAGTAATGGGTCTTTGTGCAGTTCACATACACTTGATACTCGCTCAGGTATCTAAATATAAAGGAATTTTTCGGGTACGGTTTTTGATTACATCTTCCAGTTCTCATAGGGATTTACAGAAACCCCTCTTCACCTCTTTTATCCCATGGGTATTCATCCCATATGCGTGTACGAATTACTCGTTTTAGATTTCTCCGTAGATAATAAATATAAATAAATAAATATCCACTGACATTCACACAGCGCCATCTAGCCCCAAGTTAAGCGTGAAGCCTGTATTATGGGTACTGAACAACGGATAAACATACTTATATACATTTTTTTTGTAAAATACATATATATTATATGTAGAAAACACCCAGACCATTACAAACAGACATGTTCATGCACACAAATGTTTGTACTGCCCGGGGATCGAACCCGGAACCCTTGGTGTTGCAGTCGACCTCTCAACGTTGTAAGTATACCGCTTGGGTCGTCATTATGTAGATTATGTTTAAGTTTCGGAATATTGATCATTTTTTTTTTTTTTTAATTTATTGTTCTTTAATAACATGTAACATCAATATTTATCAAATCTAGTGTACATTATTATCCTAGATTGAAATTACAATAAATATGAATACGTTATAAAGGCTTAAGCGCACTTATTATAACTTATATAAATATATATAACATATATATATATATATATATATATTATGAGGACAGGTATTCGTCTATATTATAACTGTACATAAAACCATGATGTAAGTTAATGTTCACTTGTTGATTGAGTAAACATTTTTTGACAGTAAATGGTATTAGGGGTCATGCATAAGTCAGTAAACTTATAGTATGAGTAAAATTTATTATTGGGCCGGTTAAATATACGACAGGTAATGTTCTTAACTGCTAAGTAGGCAATTCAATAAATAAATGTATACATAATAAAGCTTGGTATTATTAACAACATTTGGGAGTTAGGTTTAAACAATAATAAAGCGCGGTAGGCGTATAAGCCGATAAGCAGAATAAAAATATCGTCACAGCGCAGAGCGTGCAGGCGCGCCGTTTGTACCTGCTGTGACGTCAGCCGGGATCGAATACATAGTGATGTGGAAGCTTCGTAACATATCGATATCGACCACCAGTGGTCGGCCGGGTCTTACCTATACTTAATATTAATTTGTTAAAATGGTTTTTATTAGTATTAACATAGAACTTTTTTGTTATGGTTACAATAAATTGAAATAAGGTCGGAAGATTAATGTTTTTATGAAGTTTTACCAAATTTGTTTTAAACGGAGTATTGTATGCTATTTTTAATGCACGGTTTGGATAACTTGCAGTTTACTATGGTTAGATTGAGATGTATTACTCCATACTTGACAACCGTAGGTAATACACGGCCTGATAAGGGTTTGTAAATAGCAATTTTAGTATGGGGACTAAGATTTGATTTTCTTTTTTTTCTTGCTGTGGCAACACTCGGACTAACAGCTGATTTCAACTTGTCCCAATATTTAATTTTCAAATTATTGTAAATATAGTAAATGAGGCCTAAATATCGTCGCTAAACGTGTAAAACTATATAATAAGTGAAAAACTATATAAAAAGTGCATATATCAATTGTTTTTATGTGAAAATAAGTACAAAAAGTGAGTACCGGCATCTGTCATTTTGAATTCAAATTTTATGTGAATCATTGTTATCTTTTACAGGTAATTAGTTTGTATTAGTACACAAACTGATCATTACATGTTTTAAAAGTAGATTTATAGTATTTCGAAATATCTGAGTGCATATCAGACACGCGAAGAGGTTATATTGTCTGAAATTTAAAGTTGGACGTAACCTCATAATTGATTAATCAACTCCCTGAATTTGTTTCTTTAATTTTATTTAAATTATAATTTGACCCTCTGCCATTATGCAGACTCGTGCTCGTCAACTTGAATTGACGCTGCAAGAGTTAAAGTCAACCAGGGAGTTGGTCCACCAATTACAAGTAGAAAGAGATGACAATGAGAAGGAAATGTTAGATGTCTTTAATAGAAATACCTTGTTAAAAAAAGAAATGGCTGAGATGCATATTAGGTATACTTTAGTAGAACAAGAACGGGACAGACTTCAAATTCTGGTTGATGGTTTTGGTGACTGCGGTGATGAGTATGTCCAGGGCCTCAAGCGCATATCTATGCTGGAACATGAGTTGCAGGAAGCTCACCACCATATATCGGAGATGGAGACTGAGAAACAACACACTTTAACCACCCAGAATACAAGTTTGTTTAGCGAGTTAGTCGAGTGTGCACCTAGCCTAGTTTCTACTGCACTTCACACCAGTCCAACTGTTACTATTGATTTAACAAATGACATAACTATAAGTTCTCCAGTGGAAAATGGTAATTTGAAGTGGAGTAAAAACAAATACAAAAAATATGTGAAAATAAATAGGTTTATTAAAAAAACCAAAAACTTAATTAGGAAGCAAAAAAAATTTTTTCAAAATGTTAAGTATATTAGAGAACGTAGACAAATTGGTGATGAGTTAGATATTTACTCAATTATGTTACAAAATAATATAGAAAAGCATGAATGTGAAATACATTTGTTTCAGTCTGAAATTAACAGTCTCAAACAACAATTAGAAAATGTTACAAATAGGTATAACTATGATAAACTGGAAAGTACAGAACACATCTTGGCCTTGAAGAAACTGCTGAGCAACCAGGACTCATTAATAGATACTCCTGCTTGTTCACTGGGATCACAGACAAGATGTGAGCAAAATTATACTGTCAGTCCTTCCGAACAAACATCTAACATTTCAAGTAGTATAACCAGTTTAAATAAGAATAATATTATTATGTTTAGTGACGATATTGGTAAAAACATGGGCCATTTATTAAGTACTTGTCTGGGGCAACAAGTACTGAATCACTGTTTTCCGGGTATAACTTATAATGACTTGATGAATAAAATTGTTAACTATAAATTTGAAAATAACACCACACTAATTATTTTGGTTGGTGACAGGGGTGATGTAAACAAAGGCGAAATGATAAAATATTGTAATAGTTTGTGTTTATAAATATTAATAAGATTATTTTGTTTACATTACCTTACAGTGGTAAATTGCCACAGCAGGAAAATGATATTAGGTATAAAATAAATATGACATTAGACACAATATCTTTTACAAATGACAGTAAAATACATTTAATTGACATTAATAAATTAATTAATTCAAATTCAATTTATATAAGTTATTCTAAGACTAAAGATAAATATTATCTGGGTAATTATTTTAAAAGACAAATAGCACTTTCGCTATCATTTTATTTTAATAACATAGCCAGTAATTTGGCTAGCTTACCTGCTTCTATTGAGCAGGATAATTATCAAAAAAAGACTTTGGAATATGTTCCAAATCATTTAAATTATGTGTCAAGACAATAGAGAACTACTCTTGCATACCTTTTAGTGTCTCTTCGACAACAGAGAAGCAAAAAAGCAATTATTTAAATTTAGTACATCAAAACATACAAGGCTTCTCTGGCAAAGAATTAGAGGTAGGTTTGTTTCTGGAACACATGAATGTGCATATTTTGTGTATAACTGAACATTGGTTAAGAAATGATAATTGTTTAATAAATATTAATAACTATGAAGTTGGTAGCTTGTTCATGAGAGGATCAGCAATTAGGGGTGGATCACTTATATTATTACATAATAGTTTAAAATATAAAGAAAGGAAAGATATTGTCCAGTACTCCATTGAACAAACTATTGAACTTTCCTGTATAGAACTTGAGAAATTTATAATTGTATGTGTATATAGACCACCATCATCTGATTATATTTTATTTGAATCTACTATGGAAGAAGTGCTCAGTAAATTTAGTAAGTTTAAAAAAAGGTCATCATATGTGGTGACTTCAACATAAATATTTTAGATCAATCACTATCCTCTTCGAGGTTTCTCAATCTTTTTAAGTCATATAATTTATTTAATCAATTTAATGAGCCAACTAGGATCACCTCTACTACGGCTACTTGTCTTGATAATATTTTTTGTGAAAATATAACTATTAAAAAATCAATAATTAATTGTTTACAATCAGATCACAGTGGTCAATTAGCACAGTTTGAACACCGTCATGACTTACAGCAAGTAATTAATATCCGTTATAGGCCAATTACTAATAACCGCATAAGTCAATTTAAAAATAATGTTGATAATTCACTAAATCAATTTAAACCTAATGATCAAAATGTGGATAGTCTTTATGAAAATCTTTTTTATACTATTAAGAAAAAATTTGATAAAGTATTTCCTTTAAAAAATAAAAAAATATGTAATAATAATATCAGATTCAATGATTGGGCCACACCTGGCATTTTTAAAAGTAGGACTAGGTTATATGAGCTGTACGACTTGAAAGTATATACTACAGACCCTGAATTTATAATTTTTGTCAGAAACTATTCAAAAATATTTAGGAAAGTTTGTCATATGGCTAAGTCGTTATTTTTGCGCGATAAAATCAAAGGGTCAAATAACAAAATTAAGGCAACGTGGAATGTCATTAATAAAGAAGCTGGTAGGAGTAAGCCTCGTGATCATAACTTTACACTCAAAATTGACAACGCTATTGTTAATAAAGAATCTGATGTAGTAAATGCGTTTGAAACGTTTTTTACCAATACTCCAACCGAAATTACTAAATCTTTAAACTCTAGTTCTTCTGCTGCTAAGGCTCTCCTTACATCTAGTATTCCAGTACGTGTTCAGTCATTTAAGTTTAGTCATATTAATTCTAACACAATTGTCAAGACTTTTAAGGAGTTAAATATGAAAAACACTGAAGATCTATGGGGAATATCAACAAATATAATTAAATCTATCATTGAAAGTATAGCACCCCAATTGGCATTCATATTCAATAAAAGTATAGATGAAGGCATATTTCCAAATTTAATGAAGTTTAGTAAATTAATTCCATTATATAAATCTGGGGCCAAAAGTGATCCATCCAATTATAGACCAATTTCCATTCTACCGTCGCTCAGTAAAATTTTTGAAAAAATAATATTTAATCAATTATTAAATTATCTTAATGCAAATCAAATATTGCATAAAAAACAGTTCGGTTTTACCAAAAATAGGAATACTACGGATGCAGGAATTGCCCTCATTAAGCACGTATATGACGCCTGGGAGAGTAAGCAAGATGCGATTGGGATTTTTTGTGATCTGTCAAAAGCATTTGACTGCGTCGATCATGAGACCTTACTTATCAAGTTAAGACATTACGGTGTATCAGATTGTTCAGTAAAATACTTAAGATCTTATTTGACGGGCAGAACTCAAAAGGTTGTTGTAAACGGTTCTAGCTCTTCTGGTGGCCCACTACGCATGGGCGTGCCTCAGGGTTCTATATTGGGTCCTTTACTGTTTCTTTTATACATAAATGACCTTCCTTCCCATTGTCATAAACTTTCTGACATAGTACTATTTGCAGATGATACATCATTGCTTTTTAACGTTAATAGAAAAAAAGAAACATTTGACGATGTAAATGGTGCTATCTCACAAGTAATGCATTGGTTTACAGTTAATAATTTATTGCTTAACACTAAAAAAACTAATTGTATAAAATTCTCATTACCTAATGTGAGGCAGGTCATCACCAGTATTAATTTGAATGACGAATGCTTAAAAATTGTTGATAGTACAGTATTTCTAGGAATTACTATAGATTCAAAACTCCAGTGGGGACCTCATATTGAAGCTTTGGCAGGTAGACTTAGCTCAGCAGCGTATGCAGTTAGGAAAATAAGGCTCTTAACCGATATTGATACAGCAAGATTGGTTTATTTTAGTTATTTTCATAGTATAATGTCATATGGTCTTCTGTTGTGGGGCTCAGCTGCTGATATTAACACTATATTTGTACTTCAAAAAAGAGCCATCCGAGCCATTTATAACCTTAGACCACGTGATTCACTTCGGGAAGTATTTAAAAAAATCGATATTTTAACAGTAGCGTCTCAATACATTTACCATAATCTAGTTTATGTCCACAAAAATCTTCATTTGTTTGAAAAAAATTGTGACGTACATAACTTTAATACTAGAACAAAAACAAACTTGCTGTCCCAAATCTACTAGTAAAGTAGGAAAATCATTTGTTGGAAGAGGCATAACATTCTTTAATAAAATACCACAAAATCTTGCCGAATTGCTTTTCACCAGTTTAAATTAAAGATTAAAAAAACCTCATGAAAAAAGTTACTATCAATAGAAGAATATTTATCGGATAAAGATGTGTGGTCTTGCACTTAGTGTTCCAGTTACAAAATAATAAATTATTGTAAATCTATGTGTAGGTAAATGACAAAACTGTAACCACTGATATAAAAAGATTAAAAGAGTAACTCGAGTTTCTTGCCGGCTCTTCTCGAAGATCCTACTTATTCCAACCGGTTGTAGAGTCACAAAAATATGATATAATAACAATTGACGATTCAAAAGTATCTGTAACAGATTTATTTGAATAAAGATTTTTTTCTTTCTTTCTTTCTTTCTTTGTTTAATAACGGGCTAAGTGCACGAAACGCATTCATAGATTTTACCCTTGTCTGTGTTATATGTTCATTCCAGAGCAATTTCCGGTCTAGGTGCAAGCCAAGGTATTTTACCGATTTCTTCCAAGGAATGATAAAATCAGAGATTTTAAGGCTGATCTTTGGATCATTTTTCCCACGAGTGAACAAAATGGCCTCTGTCTTATTTGAGTTTAGTTTTAATCTCCACTTTTGAAAGTACTCAGATAATGTATCAAGGGCAAGTTGCAGTCTTTGCGTGAGAAGTTCGATATCATCTGATGACGAAAAACAGGCAGTATCATCAGCAAAACATGCTAAGCTGGTTCTTGCCTGTCTAGGGATATCGTCAGGTAGATCAAGAAAAGATACGGCCCTAAAATTGATCCCTGAGGAACTCCTGCAGGAATCTTATGGAGAGATGATGATATTTCACCGAGATGGACAGAAAATGAACGGTCAGTAAGGTATGATTTCATCATTTTTACAAGTGAAAGAGGGAGCTCACTTTTTATAAGTTTATATAATAACCCGTTATGCCAGACCGTATCAAACGCTTTTTCGACATCCAGCAGGAACATGCCGGTATGCGGCCAAAGTTGAGGTTGTGCGAGACACTTTCGGTCACTCTGGCAAGTTGTTGAACTGTGGAGTGGGCATTCCTAAATCCAAATTGCTCATCAATTAATTTGTTAGACATATGCCGCTGTAATCGAGTATATAAAATTTTTTCAAATAATTTACCGAGGCAAGGCAAAAGACTAATAGGACGATAGTTTGTGGCCAAAGTATGGTTCTTACCAGGTTTCTTAATAGGAATCACCTTGGCGGCTTTCCATACGGAAGGGAAGTAAGCTAGACTTAAACAGGCTGTAAAGATTTTTGCTAGTAGGACTATACATTTCTGTGGAAGGTTTCTTATCAGACAATTTGAGACGTTATCTACACCTGGAGCTTTATGTAGTTTGAGCTTATTGATATGGTGCCATATTTCTTTAGGACGGACTATGCAAGGATCAGTGTGTTGGACATCGTCAAGAATGGAAATTATATTTTGTACTTCCATGTTTGTGTCTGTACTATCCCAGTTCGCTGTCAAGGTCATATTCTTATAGAAAGTTTGAGCTAGTTCTTCGCATTGCTCAGGAACTGTAGAAGCAAAAGTTCCATCTGAGCGTTTTAATGGGGGAACAGCGTTCGCCGAAGCAGAGCTTTTAAGAGTTTTAGCTAGTCGCCAGAGATCAGAATTTGGGCTATCAACTCTTTTGAGTTTGTTTTGCCAAATAAAATCATTGTGAATTTTGATACTAGCCTTTATATTAACATTAAGTCGTTTAGATTTGATCTATATTTTGATCTATCATGAGGACTTAATTCCTTTAAAAGTAGTCTTCTCAGGCGGTTCCTAAAAGTGATGAGGCGCTTAATTTTCGGGGTAGTTTATCTTGCTTTATAGAAGAGGTTATAAATGGTATGGCGATTTCTTTTGCAATTTGTATGTTATTTATGAGATACTGAATGGCGGTATCGACCTCGAGCTCAGTTTTGAAAATCTTAGAAGAAAGCATAACGTTTTTATTCAAGACGGAACGATAGCAACGCCAGTCAGCCTTGGCGTAGTTGAACCAACCACTTTGTACACTTTCACATTTCACTGCTATTTGGAAAGCAACAGGTAAGTGATTTGAAGACAGTGCTGGCACAGTTAGAACATTTTGAACATTACTTATATTTTTTGTTAAAATAAGATCAGGTAATGACGGTTTAAGGTTTTCACGGTAATGAACAAGGAGAGGAAGATTAGGAGCATATATGTTATAATCATGATTCAGACAATAATTAAAGAGTTGATTACCAAAATTATTTCTGGATCCTTGGAGCCAATAATCATGCTTAGCATTAAAGTCGCCCATAAGAAGAACTCGGCTGTATATCTCAATGAAAGTAATATTGATCATTACTTTCATTGATATTTCATAAAAATATATGACCACGCTACTTCAGGAGATGTAGTAACAAACAAGGTAAAATTAACATTTCTAGTCATAATTATTATCTCACATACAATAACGTATGAAATACAATAACGAGCAAGGGTAAATAAACGATCCGTACAATAAACGACTCGCTTAAATTATCTTAAAAACGCTTTAATAGCTTCTTAGCCTTAAGAACTTCATAGTAAACAAACTAGTACGTGTTCACAAATTCCACTACCTGATAGAGGCACATCTACCGGAGAAAGACATCCATCATCTAAACCAAGTCATTGTTACATTAATGGATACTGGGTTAATCTACAATCATCAATCACGTTCTGAATTCGGGTCAATAATAATTTCAAACCAAAATCGTATTACTTAATGTTTTAATTCAATTAGATCTAAGAACGTCGATGCCTCAGCGCGTCGGTGGCTCAGTGGTGTGGACTGTCGCCTTCCTACCAGGAGGGCTGAGGTTCAAATCCCGACACGTACCAATGTGTTTTCGAATTTTCGAAAATATATGTACGTTATCCGACGCTCTTACGGTGAAGGAAAACATCGTGAGGAAACCTTCATGCACGCCTACGAAGAGATTCGAAGGTTGTGTCTGAAGTCGTCCAATCCGCACTGGGCCCGCGTGGACGACTAAGGCCTAATCACCCTATACGGGTAGGCTCGTGCCCCTCGGTGGGGACGTTTAATGAGCTGATGATGAGATCTAAGAAATTAACGATAATATTTTGGCTATGTGAGCCAAAATATTAGTAAAGCTAAGACCAAGACAGCTTCCTCCGAGTATAGTTTTGGTTTCTTCTCTACTTTTATCCAGTGGCATGATAAACAAAGACATGTTTAATAATGGTTTATCGAATTGTTCCTCTAGGCAGTCTTGTAAGTTACCTGCCGCTGACGGATATAACCAACAAAAAAAATATTTTCTATTGTGGGTGGCTAAAGAGTTTCAAAATTAAATGTATTTTTTGTAAACCGGTAATTAATTAGGGATACTGAGAGTGATTATAATATAACAGTTTACTTATCATTATACGCATATTCTTAGAAGTTGTAACATTACAAAAATAAAAAGGAAATAGTGCTGAGAAAAAGATAAAACGATCGCTGCAAGTGCTGCTTGCTTAGCTGGGAAAATTTTGCTAAAAGTTAATTTCAGTGTGTGCATGTTCCCCGCAAGATTCCAATTTCCAACCCACCCGCTCTGAAAACTATGGTCTAGTTGTCTTCGGAAGCAGTAAAAAAGGTTATTCTAATGATGAAGTTCAATATAGAGGCATAAACTGGATTAACTGGTGTGCCAAGAAGGAAATAAGTAACGAATCGCTGGCCAAGTATCGACTGCCAAGTCTTGAGCATGATCTTGGAGCTGTAAGTTATTTATGTTATGTTTTGGGTCCCTTGTCAAATTGTATGATATACAATATGGGAGTATGGACTTAGGTTTCACGATTCACACACATGCAATGAAATAAGTTGAATTTTACCACGGTAACTGTTCGAACTAGTCAGTGAACCGCCGAAAGAAAATATAGCAAATGAAATTCGTAAAATATGTGTTAATTATATATGCTATAAGTAGTGAATGAAATTTATGGACAATGGACACGTCTTCCTGGATTTAAAACAATGTTACGTCGTCGCCTTCTTTGTTTTATTCTCTTATCACATAACCATAAAACCCTCTAAGTGGGTATCTTTTTCTTCGATATAGTCTTGAAATATATACGTTTACTAGCTCTGCCTCAACTTTGTTTTTGAGGCTAAATTATTTTATGTATTTATCAACCCATTGACCACCAATGACGCCTAAAGCCTGTATGGAGACTTCAGAAGTAGCACAGCTCAAGGGCCTTTTTAAATAAAAAGCGGCCAAGTGCGAATCAGCCTTGATGTGCGATGAAGGGATCCGTAGTAGCAAATGAAAAAATAGAAAAGTTCTTGTAGTTCGTTGTTACTTTTATCGATGTTGCAGTAAAAGTGTATGTATTATTTAATAATTTTATTAATAAGTACGCTATAAATCTTCAGGTACAACACTAACTTTGGTTAATTTATTTTCATAACAATTAAATACAATATTTACAAACTTCAACATTAGTCAATCTGTGCTTGGTTGCCGTAGAAAATAATTAAATCAGTTTTTAGTACTTTTATTATTACAGGTAAATCCTAGGTCAAGGTCAAATATTTCCAGCATAGACAAAATTCCACGCCAAGTCCCCGTATCTTCAAGAACATTATGCAAATTTTTGCCCCCATTTTCCTGAGCGATCCGCGTGTGCCATACCTATGTAAAAATTCTTGTGAATCTTCCTTTCTTAGGTAACCATGTTATCTGGCGTTCTAAGGAATTCTATTTATAGAGGATATCTTGTGATAGTCAACTCGTAACATGAACAAAGGATTCCTTGATCAAGCAATTAATCTATACTAATAATAGAAAGCTAGAGAGTTAGTTCGATTGTTTCTTTGTTTGAACGCACTAACCTCAGGAACTACGGGTCCGATTTAAAAGGTTATAGGTTTTATATCATCACGCTACAAGCAATAGAAGCGGAGCAGCAATGAAGAATTCTTCAAAATCCGGGAGGTTCGTACTTCAGCTTTATTACGAGATAATTGTAGTTCACCGTTTATGACGTATAAAAAACTAGATTTTGCCCGCGGCTTCGCCTGCGTGAAATTCGGGATAACATGGCTCCATTTTCCTGGTAACGAAAACAGAATAATTTTAACACTGCAACACTGCAACTTCTTCTTCTTTTTCGCTTCGCATACCAATTTTTTGCTTTTCATCGTCGTACTACAAAATTGCGGAATGTTCCATACAAACTTTCAACCCCCATTTTAGGGAAGTGGGGGTTGATAACGGGACAAAAAGTAGCCTAAAACCTATTCTAGGTTACCTTCTATCAACTTACCAAGTTTCAATAAAATCCGTTCAGCCGTTTAGGCGTGAAAGCGTAACAAACAGACAGACAGACAGAGATACTTTCACATTTATAATATTAGTATGGATAACTACAGGCTAGATACCGTTCAAATCAAATTTCGTACTAAGATTGCACAATATAAGTATTTATTTTTTATTTTATCAATCATAATTGCAGAAGTTAGAGGGGACACACTGTTTCCGACTTTGGAAGTGTCTCCCGCGCAAACTATTCACTTAATAAAACATATTAAAAACTTCAATATATTTTTTTAAGAGCTACACATTGATAACCCACACGTCACAAAATTTTTTGGGTTTTAATTTAATGTATGGGATACCCAAAATTATTTTATAAATTTCTTGTCAATACCTAATTGCAATTCCCAGAATACATATACCTACCTATACAGCTTGAATAGTGTAGTGATAATAGTTTTGAAGAAAAAAGGGTGTCATATACGAACGGTCAGGCAGACAGACATGACGAAACTACAAGGGGTCCGTTTTTTTCTACGCTACGGAACCCTAAAATAGAACCAAAATAGCATCGCGGTAAAATTAATCCTATTAGTTTGACTTAAATCGATTAGTTGCTATAACAGTTTCCAAGTAACTAGATTGAGTGGTTTTTGTTTTTTTTTAATGAAAATACAATAAGCACGGAAATACACTTATTTCAATTACAGATAAAACTGAGATTTTCAATATTGTTGCATAATGTATTATATAATTATGATATAAAATTTCTAAATTTTAATTTTCCGTAAAGCAAATTATTTTATTAATTTCCCAATGAAATGTAGCTCACATTTCTTCATTGAAGTTGGTAAAGAAATAAATAAAACTAAGCACAGAGCTGGCGGAACTATTTATTTCAGCCATTGCAGTGAGCTGACTTTTAGAAGAATCTTTCAAAGGATGGCGTTTGCCTTTTGATTGCTACTCTAATCTAAGAGAACCAATCGAAATTGAACCCAATTATTAATTATAATAGGAACTATTGTGATTTGTTGGCTTGAGTTAAACAATTAAGAAAAGTGCATTCACTATTTAAGACAATAGACAAGACAACAATGAAGCACCAAGCAAGTCCTTCAGACCTTCTCTTCGTTTATCTTTGTTGTGTATTTCTGTTAATTCAATAATTTCTGGTCTTTAAGATAGATTGAATAGCTTTCTATAATTTTATTGATTTAGCTAGATAATGTATGTCGCAGAACCGATGGCCGTTGGAGTAGACAGGTTCTGGAGTGAAAACCGCTTCTTGGCAAGCGTAACGTAAAGCGCCCTCCGGCCCGATGGAAAGGTCGCTGGTGGCGGCTGGATAACAAAAACAAGGACCGGCAGAGATCTGGCGAAAATCAGGGAGACCTATGTCCAGCAGTGGACTGCGATAGTTTGAAGAGAATAAAGAGCTCGTAAGACAGTAACATTGAACTAAAGCTCTTTCACGTAACGATGATTATTGTCATTATCTTCACATTTGACTAGACGGAGTTAGGTAGTAGTGCCTTTAAAAGGTTAAGTCTCTCTTTCTCGCTGTTCTCTGGTAAATTCGTCCCTTAGGCACATCTTGCACGTGCCGTATCTTGCTCGAAGAACGGGGGTGGTGCCAATGGAATTCTTATATTTTTATTTAAATATCATTCAATAGAAAAATGCACCCTCGAATATAAATTCTCATTTATTTTCTTCGAGTCCCCTAGGTGAAGATCGGGCCCAAGTATACCATATCGAAAACTATGGCAGTTCTGCCAACTCACTCACTATCCCGTGAATACAGTAGTACCTCACCATTAGTAAAAACCATAAGATACTATCATATCATTGCCTAGTCTACAATATTTGAAAAATGGAAAATTATAAAATGCTATGTAAAGGTTAATGAGCTATATGAGTACCTGTGGCTCATTGATGTGGATTGTTGCCTTACGATCTGAAGGGAGCAGGTACAAATCCCGCCGCATAAAAATGTGTTCACGAATTTTTAAAATTATATGTACGTTTTAACGTGAAGAAAACATCGTGTGAAACCTGCGCACGCCTGCGAAGAGATTCAAAGGTAAAGCTTCAAGTCGGCCAATCCGCACTGGGCCAGCGTGGACGACTAAGGCCTATATAACTTATACGGGTAGACACGTGACCCTCGGTGAGGACGTATAATGAACTGATGATGATATAAAGGACGTGTAAAAATTTTAATACAGTTATGGTCCCCAGTGAAACTCGCTTCATGTTATAAAGTTAGCAGCAGAGAGATTGATAAAGTTTGTTGCACACCAACCACTATGTGAAATTAACAAACTTACTAGCCCTTCGTCCTTTGCTACTCTAAAGTTCAAACTAGTAGCGCTGGATTGCATAGAAATTGTGCCACGTTTGTACACAGGCCCCTTGCCCCATATCACCCTAATCCGTGAAACAAGCTTCCGCTAAATTAATTTGCTAATCTTATCCAGTTATTGGACCAAGTAGAGTGGGAAACACAGATTAATACGAACTAGTGTAATTTCAAGCTTAAGCGTAGTGTAATTGTAAGCGTGGTGAGTATGGCAAAACCCCCCAAATGATAGACACCAATAAATTGCGGCCCCTAGTCCTCGGCGGCCCCGCTATTCCGGGCTACGGTAGCGGACACGGTTACGGCGGGCAAGGGGTGCTAAGAATCTCCGGCAGAGATCCGGCTACCAAAAGGAACAACAACGGCAATTAAATCTGGCAACATATAACACGCGCACACTGAGGACTGTCGAAAAACTATTGGAGCTGGAAACTGAGTTAGACAGGTTGCATTGGGACATAAAAGGTTTGTGTGAAGTCCGAAGACAGGGGGAGGATACCACAATACTGCAATTCGGCAACCTGCTCTATTAATGTAAGGGCGACCAGCTATCCCAGGGTGGTGTCGGGTTTCTCGTCCATAAGTCTCTCATCAACAACATAGTGAAGATCGAAAGTGTGTCAGCTAGGGTAGCGTACCTTGTACTAAGAATCACCGAGCACTATGCGCTAAAGGTGATACAGGTTTACGCACCGACTATATCCCACTCCGACGATGAAGTGGAGGTTATGTATGATGATATTAGCAGAGCTATGCATACCTCCTAGACACACTTTACGGTCGTAATGGGAGACTTCAACGCAAGGGTGGGCATTCGGAATGATTGTAAATTGAAAGTGGGGCAATATGGATTTGGGCAACGGAACCCCAAGGGACAGCGGCTGGCCGATTTCATGGAAAAAGAGGGACTCTTTATGATGAACTCTTTTTTCAAGAAGCCGCCGCATAGGAAGTGGACTTGGTTGAGTCCCGATGGTTCCACACAAAATGAGATTGACTTCATCATGACCACCAGAAGACATATGTCTTTGTGATCGCCAGGTTTAAAACCGGTAGCGATCACGGGACCGACCGATTGCGAGGAACATATCTATTGGGCAAAGCGAGCTGATTAGTTTGAAGACCAACGGCGGAAACGTAGTCTCATCCAAACCAGAGATTTTGAGGAAGATTGAGAAGTTCTACAGCGAGTTATATACCGCTACACAGATTCCCGCTTCAAACTTAGCCATAGACACGAGAGCTAAGTTAACCCGACACCTTTCTGAGGATATCCCGGAGGGCACCTTGTGCGAGATTAGGATGGCTCTGAAACAGCTCAAGAGTAATAAAGCTCCCGGGGAGGACGGAATTACCGCAGAGCTTTTGAAAGCAGGTGGCACGCCCGTGCTTAAGACCCTTCAGAAGCACTTTAATTCCGTAATCCGTGATGGTATGACGCCTAAAGTGTGGAGCAATGGCGTGGTGGTGCTCTTCTTCAAAAAAGGCGACAAAACCTTGTTGAAGAATTATAGACCCATCACGCTATTGAATCACATGTACAAGCTGTTTTCTAGAGTCATCACGATCCTACTAGAGGTTTGACGACTTCCAGCCTCCCGAACAAGCCGGGTTCCGCAAAGGCTTCAGCACCATAGACCACATACATACGTTGCGGCAGGTTAAACAGAAGATCGGAGAGTATAATCGGCCATTATGTTTGGCGTTTGTGGACTGAGAAAGCCTTCGATTCGATCAAGACTTGGGCTATGCTTCATGCCCTCCAACGGTGCCATATCGATTACCGCTATATCGAAGTATTGAGAAGTTTGTACGAGAGCGCCACTATGACAGTCCGAGTACATGAAGAGCTTACACAACCTATCCAATTGCACCGAGGAGTGAGACAGGGAGACGTTATATCTCCGAAACTGTTCACAGCTGCGTTGGAAGATATGTTTAAGCTGCTCGATTGGAAAAGACTTGGCATCAACGTCAATGGCGAGTACATCACTCATTTTCGATTTGCCGATGATATAGTAATCATGGCAGAATCCATGGAGGATTTAGGTACTATGCTCAATACTAACAGAGCTTCAGAACAGGTGGGTCTTAAAATGAACATGGAAAAGACGAAAGTCATATCTAATATCCATGTTGTGCCCATACCAATATCAGTTGGAAGTTCTGAACTCGAAGTTGAAGACGAATATGTGTACCTGGGACAAGTAGTCCAAATGGGTAGGTCCAACTTCGAGCAGGAGGTTTCTCGTCGAATTCAATTAGGATGGGCAGCGTTCGGGAAGTTAAGGGAGATCTTTTCGTCCAAAATACCTCAGTGTCTGAAGTCGAAAGTCTTTGAGCAGTGCGTGTTGCCGGTTATGACATACGGAAGTGAAACGTGGTCGCTTACTAAAACTATTATAGTCTGAAGGATTTTTTTATGTAATTAATATATTGTTTTCATTGTAAACATTTTTTACATGCCTTTCTTAGGCGAAACATGTAGTACTATAAACCATTGTAAAACATCTATTGTATTACCATGTTTCAAGTAAATAAAGTTTATTATTATTATTATTACTAAGGGCCTCTTAAATAGGCTTAAAGTTGCTCAACGTGCTATGGAAAGGGCTATGTTAGGTGTTTCCCTACGCGATAAGATCCGGAACACGGATATTTGTAGGATAAGCAAGTTGAAGTGGCAGTGGGCAGGGCACAGAGTTCGTAGAACCGATGGCCGATGGGGCGGAAAGGTTCTCGAGCGACGTCCGCGTAACGGAAAACCAAGCGTAGGCCGACCGCCAACCAGATGGACTGATGACCTGGTTAAGGTGGCGGGTAGCAGATGGATGTCAACTGCAAGGGATCGGTCCGCGTGGAAATCAATTGGGGAGGCCTTCGTTCAGCAGTGAACTTTCTAGGTTGTAATGATGATGATGATGATGATGATAGTGTAATTTCATATCGGACAAAAATGTTTCTATTTTTTTATATATATATTCTGCCTTACAGCATAAAAGTTGTAAGGCACCTAAGCCAACTTTACCAGGTTGTTGGGCACCCTCGTTATCAGCCATAATGTCCCACTTCAGATGCAGATTCAGTGCAGATTGAAAGGTGTTAACGACATGTTTAGAGACCAACTAGGAACAACGTTAACGTACCTTTGAAGCATCGTGCATCCTACCTAATAGATAACAATACTCTGGCGACTCACCAATATATATTCAAATTCAAATTGTTTGTTTTCAGACAACAAAATTCATAAAATGCAAACAATAAAAGAAACATATCATAAAGTTAACCAAAAATAAAAAAGATACATAATTAGAAATACTCAAATAACATTCATTTCAAAAATAAAATAAACTATATCAATAAATTAAAAACTAAATACAATTGCAATTAATAATAATACACACAAATAAAATAACAAATTTGATCAAATAAATAAAAATTTAACCAATAGACCAAACATAAAACAGATTAAATACTGTGCAGCCGAACCCAATGCTTTAAGAATGGACAGTCCATCCGCATATATGCATTGGGACCAGTGTGGAAACCGTCAATGATGCCTTTAGCTCGAGGACGTCATTGGAGATATTTTATATATATAATTTATATATTTATTTATTATAGGTATGGCTTTAAATGGCAGACGAGTGAGCGATGGAAGAATGGTGATGGAAATTGCCACCCCTGTTATTTATTGTTTTTTTTTTATGATGGGCATACTTTTGAGCACAGACTATGCTAGTGGAAGATTATACAAAAGAGTATTATGTTTGACCCAGCCATTCCGCAACCTATCAATAAGAAAGAAATCCTTTTCAGTTTCGTTTAATAAAGTAGACATTTCATAGCGTTCACGAGAATATTCATTCCATGGTTTGCACACAGAGTGAAATGATCGCGAGAAAAAATGATCTGCAGGATATCGTTTCAAGGTGGCTACTTTGCTTTGACCCCGCGCACTTGTGTCTACGTCGGGTAAAACTGAACGAGATTCCTTTTACCCTGCTAGGACACACAATTGAGTGTTCTCCTTCAGAGACTAGTTGTTAGTACCTACCGGTAGAATTGCAGAAGTAAGGACGAATATTCAATGAATTATATACGACTTTAAAAAAAATACCTACCTACTTATTATATTTTAAATAAATATTTCATTGTTTAGTCCAACTACTTACATGATTTTATGAATAGACAAACCTCTATAAAATCCAAACCATAAATAATATTCTTCATTTCTTTTACCCATACCGTTTTTAGGGTTCCCTTGCCAAATAGCAAACAACGGAGCCCTTAAACATTCGTCATGTCTGTCTGTCTGTCTATCCGTATGTCCGAAACTATGAGCACTATTCTATTCAAACTGCGTAAGTATATGTAATATGTATTTTGAACCGTACATTGAACTGAATTTTTTTTTCATCGTACTATAACGTGTGGGGTATCAATGTAAAATGATATTGATGTTTCTAATGTATTTTTTTTATAAATTGAATAGTTTGCGAGAGAGACACTTCCAAAGTTGAAAAAAAAAGTGCCCTCCCTCTAATTTTCAAACTATGAAGTCGATAAAATTAAAATATATGATGTACATTACCATAAAATCTAACAACAAAATTTAGTTTGAACGATATCGGGTCTGTGGTATTTTTTAAACGTCATAAGTCATAATGCGCGGAATACTCCACGGGCAAGTCCGACTCGCACATGGCCAATTTTTAAAGTTTGGCAACGCCGCGTTACTCGTTTGGGGTAACGGGAGTCAATTGGTAGCTGTATTTTTACTGACAGTGCCATAGACGGTAAAAAAGAATATTAGCTGAGAGATTCTGCTGGTCGAGTGAGATTTTATCGTTTTTAAAGATTTTAGTTTGGAGAGTCACACCGTTATCACCATAACAATCTTTTGGGCTTACACAGTTTGATTACGCATTTTCGAAGCTCTACAGTCTTTTGTTTAGCATAGCGTCATACGAAGAAGACTTTGGAGAGTGTTTACAGAAACTACATAATTTGATCTAGCCCAGATAATTTTATTATCAGGCACACGCATTGGCTCGTAAGAAAAGCTGTTTGTGTATAGACGACAAGTGGAAACTCCAAAATAATGAACCGAGCATTTCCAGGCCACCGAGAAAATAACGAAAACAAGAGTAAAAACTTTATTACTGGGTCAGCCTTTTCCGTCTTAGACATCACTAATGTTTAGTGGAAAATAAACATCATGCAGATATAGAATGTCGAATAAATCGGTATGGCAAATAAGTTTAACAAACAGATTAATAGTAAAGTACAAGGCCATTGCTTAATTTGGGATTACATGGCGCTATGATAGTGCTATCCGTGGATATTAAATTACTTTAAATTTAATACAAAGCGATGAGATGAGATACATTAATCATAAGTAGAAAGCCATTTTATTCAAATACTACCATTCTCTAACATAACTAAATCTGCTAATATTAATGGTACCTACCTAACCACAAATTGATTCGCGTTTGTAATAACATTTATCTGACTTGAAATTTCGTTAACAAATTACTTGGCCATTATGAGAACGTTGTGTAAACTTCATATAATAAGAAAAGCAAACCTATTGGTACACTATACTTGACTTTAAGATCTTAACTTCACAAGTAATGAAACACACGTATGTATTTCAGTTACATAAAAAAAGTATTATATTCATACATCGTCACACGTAAACAAAAAAAATCTACCGTTTGTTACTGCGGCATACAAGTGGACTATCAAACTAACTTAAAGTTGTAATAGGTATTGTGAACGACCGTTACAAAAATTGACCCGGTCCAGTCCATTTGTTATATTCTTGTGTATCGCATCTCTGTGCATCTTATAGAGCATTACGTAGAAAAAATTACAAATTTCATAACAAGGTTACCAAATTCTTGGGTATTATTACCTTCGACGAATAGTTGGTATGTAACTTATATTATTTAATTAATATTAATTTTATTACATTTATGCTATTCACAAATTAGAAACCATAGAGCCTAGGATAGAGTTAATTTTATTTTCGCTATTGCTTTGTAATCAAATTTGTGTGCAATAAATGTAAAATACTTCAGCATGATTTTATTCACGTAAATGATCAAACAAGCAAACACTCCCAAATATACCAACCGGATAGTTTGCTCCACCCCGGAACTAACAACATAAATAATAAGGCGAATAACTGTGAAATATTCTTATCGGGAAGTCTTATCCAAACCTAATGGAAGTAAGAAGCAAGTGGGTAAAGTGTTCTTAGCCCGAAGTGTTTGCACAAACGAAGTTAGTTGCCCAAAGCTATGTAGTAGTTGAGCGCCGCGTCTTGCATTTATACCGACTATTGGATTTGGACCGAATCATTCCTATTTCCGAAGAACTCGATTCTGTCTGTCCTATTTTCGTTTAGAGTGCCAAACGGCTCTATCTAAATAAAAATAGCCCATTCCCTGGGCGGCGGTTGAGCCTGAATTATATCATAGGTTGTTTATTCTTGTAGCCTCTTATATATGTATAAGTCTTTATGTTAGGTTGCTCTCTGTTTCCTAGTTCCCAAGGCTGTACAAGATTCATAACCTTAATTTACACACAATATTATGGACAAAAAAAATATTGCACACAATATTATGCAAAAAACAATGTCGTTGTACAGATAATTTCCCTCCATCTTGCAATATATTGGTTAATTATTAAATCGACGTTTACTCATCTCCAGAGCAAAGCTGTGTGTAAACTATGTTCTATTTTTACAAATAATATTTTGATAAATAACTCGAAATAATATATACCCATATATATATTTTGGGATTCCCCATACATTGAATTGAAACTATTTTTCATCTAACCCACACTGTGTTTACTGTTCTTTAAAATAAAAAAAGACTGATCTTTAAAATAATATCAAGGTTTCTTATAAAATATTTTTTATAAATTGAATAGTTTCCACGAAAGACTTTCAAGGTGGAACTACTTATTTACTTTTATATATTTTGTATTTTACTCTTAATAAATACATATTTTAATATATGGCAATATTATTTTAAAATACACGAAAACAAAAATAAAACATTATAAAAATGTATGGCCGCCCGAACAGGGACTTGAACCCTGGACCCTTGGATTAAAAGTCCAATGCTCTACCGACTGAGCTATCCGGGCCGTGCGAGTTCGGTCGAAAATATGTCATACAACATCTTTTGTACAATGTTTCCATAAATTTGGGTTTTCTTTAGATGTCATACGCATTTACAAGTCTTAGTTTATCAATACGCTAAAACAGGTGGTTACTATTAAAACAGATGTTGTAATCGAAAAACAAAGATGGCTGTTGAAGATACTTAACTCGGTGTAAAATACCTAAGATCTTCTTACTACGTAAGAGTACCCATTACAACATTATGAATTTTATGTGTTTTAGCTTTTTTCTATATATAAAGGAGTAGTCTCACGGCATACAGTCATGCACACCCTTGGCACAGAGGACTGAGGCTGTGAACGGATAAAGTTGCTTGCCGTTACTACCGTGCGTTCAGTTGCACCTCGTTTTTACTCGTGAAATTTTGTTCCGCCTTGTATTAAGCGACGACAAAGCCGGTACTTGTATTCGGAAAGACAGACGTAAGTACGATTTTCCACTCCTTAGCGAGTTAGAAACCACCAAACTTGCAACAAAGTGTGGATTACTTGGAAGTCTTACTACATGGGTGTGAAATCTCTCTTGCCGTCTAGACTAGTCAGTAGGCTTTGTACTAGAAAGTAGAGGATGGTAACAATTTGTTTATTTCCTGCACACACTGAAATACACCTTGTCTCCTTGTCTCAAGGTTCCTCAGTTCACTGAGGCCAATGGATCCAGCCAGTAATTGGAAGAGCCATCCCCAGGTAGCAGCACGGTCGAACTTGTATTTCACATAAGTAGAGCAGCAGTTACAATGAGAAATATCGCAGAACCTCCAAGAGTATATAAAGTTTTTGACATATGATTTTACTACGAACTCTTAAGAAGTACTAAAATTACCTCGTAAGATTTTACTCGACCTAAAGCAATGCGAGCACGCTATAGTGCAGTAATGTGCACAGTCAATAAAAAAACTGTAACAGTCTTTCTGATGAAGTCAAACCAGCAATACGGTGATAGTCCCCGAGATCTCTTGACTTCGTAGACTAAGGGCCACACTTACCAACAATACTACTGTAATCAGAATAATTAACTTATATAATTAGCTTATATTTTACTTGTAAAATACCTTAGTTGTCCCGCTTTAAAATCACGTATCATCAGATGGCCTCGACATTTCATTGTACAATTCCTACAAGATTGGCTTGTTTCCTTTCTTAAAATATAGGTATATCTTGACAAATACAAACACAAATGACAATTAAATTGGAAAGAAATCAAAATCAACATCTACTCATTCCATAAGCCAACGCGCAAATATCTAAGTACCTACCGAGTCAATTTTAAATGGCATCCATATTTCGAGTTCATTTTTTATGTAGAGGCAAGTACGCCCCCGCCCATGTACAAAAACACGAATCCATTTTTTCGTATATTAAGGATTGCACATATGCCAAACATAGCAAAATGGGTTCTTGAGGGATTACAATTTAATAAATAGCTACGAAAATTACACTCACCAGTACCTAGGTTATATAGATATATAACTACGAGCACTTTGTTAAATTGTGGACTGTCTTTACGTACGCAGTAAAACCATAGAAGCAATGTGATTTTTCACTTTACTCATCGAAATAATCATCATCAGCTCATTAAACTTCCCCGCCGAGGGGCATGAGCCTACCCGTATAGGGTGATTAGGCCTTAGTCGTCCACGCGGGCCCAGTGCGAATTGGACGACTTCACACACAACCTTTGAATCTCTTCGCAGGCGTGCATGAAGGTTTCCTCACCATGTTTTCCTTCACCGTAAGAGCGTCGGATAACGTACATATATTTTCGAAAACACATTGGTACGTGTCGGGATTTGAAATAATACTTACATATAATTTGAATAAATTTCAATGAAAAAGAAGACAGAATAAAATCATAGCAGAAAAGCATAATACATATGCATGCATTGTATGCAAAGGGAAGAATGCTCTTCTGCCATCGTCCCTGACTATATGGTACAAGCAAAATTTAATGAAGTCGAAGCTGCTCGGTTTGATATGCAAGTTATATTTTACTAGTTTCGAATTCTGATACAGTTTAAAGGAACTTTACAAAACTTTTGGCGTATTTTGTGCACGTAACAGAAACTAAGCGCCGCAAATATAAACATGCTCCCCGATCCTCCTGAACTCAGAATATTTTGAGATCCTGGACTTGCCGAAATCAATAGTTTGCTGAGGGGAAAATAGAACATTACATTATTTTTATTTTAAATGACTATCAAATTAGTGTTTAATAGCCGCTATGCCTCAATATTAAAGACGTTTTCAAATTAATTTACTCTTAAACCGGTCGAATATAAATATAAATATCCACTGACGTTCACAGAGTGCCTTTTAGCCCTAAACTAAAAATCTAGCCTGTAATATGCGGACTTAACATCAGATATACATACCTATATACTTTTTCGTAAATGCATACTAATTATTCATAGAAAACATCCAGACCAATACAAACAGACATATACATGCATACAAAAAATTGTAATACGCGGGGATCGAACCCAGAACCCTTGGTATAATAGACAACATCTCATCTATTAAAGAGCGAAACAGTAAATTTTCTATCGTGCCTGGATCCCACGCGATCAATGTATTTACATAATACATATCTTCAGAAAGAGAACCTTTTTTACTGTGTACATGTCATTCATAAAACGTATGCGTAGCAGGAGATTTTTCACGACCAAAAAAAAACATTATTTGGATAAGTGTCACCCACGTGTCTCTACGTCACCATGTGGCTTTAACACGAAAAACGGTCTGTTTTCGTAGCAAAATCTACAAGGATGTGTGTTTAGTACATACATTCAAATTGTAAAAAGATTTTTGGTAAAATAGTATTGCAGATATTAAACAAAATATGAACATACCTTTGCAGATACCTCACTGGTCATAGAGACAGGCACACCATTCATACTAATACCACTAGTAAATTGCTACCAGTCCGGAAATAGATCTTGGACTTACACCTATTAAACTACGCTCTATGGCTTACCCTGAAAAATATTATATTCGTTTAAAACACCTTTCTAGGTGGTAGACTCGATACTGAGTCGTCTAGGTAGGTACCACCGTGCCAGATATCGTCCCGTGAAACAGGATTGATAAGCATTTTTGTATTTCAAGATCAGGACAATGTAGCTAATAAAATTGCCGGGTATAAAAAATCTATATTCGGTTGTTTCTGGTGTCTAGCGCAGTGCGGCATTGATGAAGAATAATATCTGTCTATTAGTTGTTGGTCTCCGTCAACGCTGCTCTCCCCCCCGCAACGTCCTAAGCCAAGGTTGGAATCCCGTTTGGGGACGCACTTAGGCTCGTTGTGTAAATTTTAAGGCCATGAGCCATCTGCGCTCGCTAATTGCCCGGTGAAGCTGTAAAGACCATCTGCGGCCAACAGCAGTAGTCAATTCGAAAAAAGAATCACATACCATTACGTCATCGTCCTCATTGACCTGTACACTTATAGCATAAAAAAATACAGGAAAATCAAATACATATATAACATTTAGGTACCATCAAAAATTCAACTTCCAATGAACATAGTGTGCGTATTATTTGAGTTAATATTGACCTAAAATTACCATCTTAAGTATACACTTATGTCCATATTTCGTAGATTCTCTTTTTATGGTGATAGAATTTCATAGAATAGTATTATTCTTAGCTTTAACATGAAGTAAAACCCACGACCTTGATTACGAATATGTGCTAACTAACCAACCAATTACCGTACCATAAAAAGCTTTAAGAGAATTATTATTCATATGGGAAAGTCTGAGTCGTCTAATCTATACATATAAATAAATTTTGAGTTTCTGTTTGTAATATTGAAATAACAATTTTCATACACTAAACAATATTGTTTAAAATTTATGTCTGTCCGTCTGTTTGTTCCGGGTAATCTCTGTAAGTGCTGGATTGATTTCGACGGAACTTTTTTGGCAGCTAGCTGATGTAATAAGGAGAACCTTGACTACTTTTTTTTCGCAAAACCTGTTAAAAGATAAATAAAGTAATGATGTTCAATATGGCGGCGCGCGTCGCGTGAACTGCGCGCCTTGTCGCGACTTTATGAAGCGATTATAATAAAATGTTGTATGAAGTTAGCTGACTCCCGGGATAAACACATAGGCTACATTTTCTACCATATACCGCGGGTAATACCGCAGGTCTTAACTAGTATTTATTTAAACTATATCCCTACTTTAAGTACCTACCCTAGTATATTTTGAATTTGCTTGCGCATAATAAAATATACAGATAATTGCCTGTGGATATGTTACATTTTGTGATTAATGATCCCGAAAAAGAGGCCACAGACTGTAGCCTGCCATTGCAGCAGTGCATGAAGGTAGATCGCCAGAATATTCTTCTTAGGGTGGGGTTGTCTTCGGGCAAAAGATTAAACTGGGGCTTATTTCATTCACTCACGTCCAAATTCTTCGTTATCATTCCAGCCCTTCGATCATAGTTTATATGATCGAAGTTCCAGTCAATCCAAATCAATATATCCACTGCTAAACAAGCTTTGTTTGGACTGTAGCTATTGCAGCTTGCAGCAGCTATAGACCATTTACAATAGATCTGTTAAAATAAGATTAATGACAACCTTGACAGTAAAGAAAGGCCGCTTTTACCTTCAGTGATCTCTTTATTAATGGCCATTTAATATGGTTTCTATTTTTTTTTAAATAGAAAAAACTAATGAAACCCTTAATTCCAAATAAAGTGTACTTATGTTTTTTTCACTAGCGCAAATTATTGTATGAAGTTTTAGCGTACCGTATATTTTCAAAGGAAAGGCAATTCCAAATTGTAAGTACTTCTACACGGGGAAGTACAAAATTAAGTGTCACGTCAGGCCTGGCCGTTTCTCTTTTATTCTTTGTTCTTTTTTCAAGCGTCGTATTGTCTAAAAAAGGTTAACAGTACCTGGGGCTTTTTCCCGTTTAATTTTGCTTGTATGCAATTTAGGGTTAATGGAGGCAAAATGTACGTTCCTGCTTTCAAGCCGGATTATCGGGATTTTCATTTGCAGGGTCCGGTTGTGTGATGATTACACGTGTGTTTGATTCAAGATAACGCACCTTTTTAGCACAGTCGTTGTAATAAATATTTAATATTAACTGAACCAGCTTAATTAGAAGCATTGAGACATTTACATTTTCTCATCGTGTTGGGTTTAATATTATCGAAATCGGAAATTTGGCTTTTGTAACTTATGTTATTCGTAAGGTCCGAGCCAATACGAAAATAAGACAAATCGATATATTAATAATTTAAAGAAACACCTTGAAACTGAAGTACCAAAATTAAATATGTTTTAAATACCTCATATTTTTTCCACCATTAAATGTTCCAATTTGGAAACAAATACATAACAGCGACATACTTCAATAAGGATTTCCTTGTAATTAAACAAGTTAATGGAAATTATTTGTGGCCAAAAGAAATACTCTTTATAATGTATTCACTAGGTTCAATGGGAAAATACAGACCAATGTAAATATAATGAGCATAATATTGTCTGAATGACGAACAGATGTCATCACCATTTCAATACGCTTTTCATATTTTACCTGTCTTATGTAGGTACAAAACATAGATTTCATGGCATTTTTTTACATAAGACGTGAGCAGAGTTATTGACAAAAGTATTGTAATATATGGAACTGTATATGTTATTTTAAGAAACATCTAATATCGTCATCAGTCTCTTCAATGGATTTCCTATGAAACTCCCCGTCCCAAATGAGAACCAGCTTAATAAACACTTAGAGGTAGAGTCGTCAACACAAGTTATTGAACATTGTTTTAAGGTAAGGGTAATACAAAGTTTTAAGATGGCATTTCAATTATTCATAACTATAATAAAAACGACTATGACACGCAGCGTTGATAGTTAATTTATCTCTTAATTAAAGTAACGTGAGTTTGTTATCCCAGTATCCTATAGTCCGACACTACAGCCGAATTCCCTGGCAACATAAACTAATCAAGCCCAATTTTTAAGGTTACGGTAACGACCTTTTGCTTAGTCACTTGTCCGTACTTGTCTCACAGTCCGCTGCTGATCATACATATATTTTTCTTATTTTGCAGGCAATCTGTTTTAGTAAACCAATAATATAATGCCTGCACTATCCTCTATAGTTGTATGATGATACGTTAGATAGAATGAGAGAGCGCTGATACTCGTTTCCCTGCTGAAGGTCTTAACCTTAAGCCGTATTCTAATATGCCGTCACCTCACAGCTTATTTTGCGACGCATCAATTACAGTTGGATAATGTGAATTTCATAATTATTTTGTCTATAGTATTTACTTTGTTGATGACTGCTTGTTTTTGTTTGTTGTAAACAATGGCATTGTAACCAGGCAAATACGACTCCTTTTGGTCACGGACGGGACTGTGCTCTCTTTATCAAGATTTTTTTTTATTTGAATCCACAAGGAGACATGGCTCCTTGTGGAGTCCTATGCCATGCTTGTCAAGACGTGTTGTGCACTACAGTCCTAGTCTGTTCCAACGCCCAGTGGACTTCCGAAAACCCTGGCCAGCCTTCAACCATTCCTATCCAACAAGCTAACTTAAGTCATATAATTTATGTATTTGTCCTTAAGTCCCTCTCAATTATTATATAATAATAATCCTGTAATTTTCTTTTCATTATTTCATTGGAAATATTTGAGGGGAATATGATGTCCTTTATAATCACTTAGCAAACACAAAAAACATATTCAATATTTCGTCATAATTTTTTTGTTGTCTGTACTTTATAGAAATGTTTTTCGTGAAGCGTACCGTAGTATTCTTTGAATTTGCAAATAAGTCGATTAACAGTCAAAAATATTTTTTTCTACATTAGGCATTGCCAATTCTGTAGTAAGTTTAAGTCAATTAAATAAGTATTAGGTATTGATCTCTAATTAAACAAAATAAGAGTTAGGTTTTTAAATAACGTTTACGTGTACCAAATACAATTCGAATTCAAATATTTATCAATATAATATAATTCTTTTGCTGACATTTTATCTGATACCTACTTTTATTATAAATTAATTATTCAAAACACGTCTGTCTGTATAAGCGGTCTGCTTAGTATTACTAACAACTAGTTTATTACAGGAAGAGTTATGTTTGTGACTAAACGGCTTCCTTTTTTGCAAACAACTTTGTTCTCTTAATTTTCCGTGACGTATACTCAGTACATATAACCATCATACAACAAGAAATATCTCAGGGATAAAAAACAGAAATTCGTAAAAGTATTTAGTTACCTTTAGACCCTTTAGTATAGCTAGATGACAAGTGGTTCGGTCACGTATGTCACAGGCTCGGAAGCAGGGCTAAATGCGATTGCAGCAGTCAAATTTTGTAGATAACTCCAACAGACAAGCGTGGCGTAGAATAAGACGCTGTTCGATCTAATGGACAGACTAATCAGTGCGGCATTGATGGAGAATAATAACTGTCTATCAATTGTTCATCTCCTTCAATGCAGCTCTGCCATGGTGAGGCGTATCACTTATCATCAGGTGAACGTCCAGACCGTCCTGTTCACGTATAACATAAAAATAATGAAAGGTCGCCGTCAAAAGCTGGCTGTGGAAAGTGGATTACTCGGAATATTTGGTGCCTATTAGTGGATACATTTGTGAAACAATCGACTGCGATAAGTTGGTCATAAAAGATTGTAATTGGATCATTAAAGTTAATGAACAATCTCTAAGTAAGATATTTGAAAAAATTATATTTAATCAATTATTGTCTCATTTCAACGTAAACAAACTATTACATAGCAATCAATTTGGATTTACTAAAGGCAGATCCACTACTGATGCAGGAGTGGCACTAATGAAACATATTTTTGAGGCGTGGGAAAATAAGCAAGATGCTATAGGAATATTCTGCGATCTATCGAAGGCATTCGATTGCGTTAACCATAATACTCTCCTCATGAAGTTGAAGCATTACGGTGTCGATAAGGACGCTCTTAATTTAATACAATCATATTTAACGAATAGAGTCCAAAACGTACATGTCGGAGAAACAAGTTCCAGCGGAGCCCTTTTATTGATGGGCGTTCCCCAGGGCTCAATATTGGGACCTTTATTATTTTTAATTTATATAAATGATCTACCTTATTATACTCAAAACCTATGTGAAACTGTATTATTTGCTGATGATACATCTCTTATATTTAACGTGGATAGACAAAAAGAAACTTTTGACGATGTAAATACTACACTTTCTCAGGTATTACATTGGTTTACGACCAATAATTTACTTCTTAACTCTAAAAACCAAATGTATTAAGTTCACAATGCCTAATGTAAGGCAGGTAGATACTTTCATCACTTTGGATGAAGGACCCATGGAAGTAATAAATTCAACCGTTTTCCTGGGTATAAAATTAGACGCAAAATTGCAGTGGGGTCCCCATATTGCGGCTTTGGCAGGAAGGCTTAGTTCCGCTGCATATGCTGTAAGGAAGATAAGAAGTCTCACTGATATTGAGACTGCAAGACTTGTGTATTTTAGCTATTTTCACAGCGTGATGTCTTATGGTCTACTTTTGTGGGGGTCTGCTGCT
Organism: Leucinodes orbonalis; assembly: GCA_019425675.1. NCBI lineage: Eukaryota > Metazoa > Arthropoda > Insecta > Lepidoptera > Crambidae > Leucinodes > Leucinodes orbonalis. Next base: position 184,028 of record PQWD01005054.1, on the reverse strand, counting down.
GATCTACAAACAATTTTTGTATTGCAGAAAAGATCCATCCGTGCCATATACGGCCTTAAATCACGTGACTCACTAAGGGAATTATTTAAACAAATAAATATTTTAACATTACCGTCTCAGTACATTCTAGACTGCGTCATCTATGTACACAAAAATTTACATGTATTTTCAAAAAAGTCAGATAATCATAGTTTGAACACTAGGAACAAACACAAACTTGCCGTTCCAAATCTTAGATTGCATAAGGTTGGGAACTCATTTGTGGGATTAAGCATTAAAATATTTAATAAGCTACCACAAAATGTAATTGATTTACCCCTGCATAAGTTTAAGTCTCATGTAAAGTCTATTTTAATAAAAAAAGCTTACTATAGTGTTGAAGATTATATAAATGATAAAAACTCATGGACATGTTGATTTCCACGCCTGCACTACTTTTGTTTTTTTTTTGTTGTCATCTATTTAAATTTATAAATACTTAACTGCTTAATAGTACTTTTGTAGATTATTATATTTTTACCAATACATAATACGATAAAAATTGAAAATATAATTTGCTTTATATAATTATTTTGATTACAAATGAATCTGTATTCAACACAATTTTTTTGAAAAGAGTAACTACTGAGTTTCTTGCTGGTTTCTTCTCAGTGGAAAACTACCTCCCGAACCAGTGGTAGCTTCATTTGACATTCATAAGTGTTCTTTAAGGACCTAAACTGAATAAACACTTTTCATTTTCATTTTCATTTTCAATGTCAATCATTGGATAGGCGACCGTAAATAGTACCTAAAATTCCTCCATGCTGAAATATATGGCCGTTAGTCCCTGCTTATGCCTTACCTGTTAATGACTCCCATATTCGCTCGGAAGAGCCCTTAGGTCGATCCACAGATTTATAAACTTAAATTTAGAAATCTTTAGTTAATAAATCTATGGGTAAATTCCTATGCTACACTACGTGACCTAAATATTGTTGCAGAAAAAATTTCATTTTGTTAGCTTTATTTAATGAACATTGTTGTAATCAATAATGAATTTGCTTATTTGATATCGACTGCAACATCCTATGACTATAACACTTTATGTACACGATTTATAAAATCGCAAAACATCACATCTCACCTGTGATGTTTTGCGATTACATGGGTAATATTTTATATAAGCAACAAAGGTAATAAAGGATCATGCCGAGCCCGGCCAACTGTTAGGCGTTGGTAATAATTACCCATGCCGCGCCTCGCAAAATTCATTAATGTATTGTTTGCACCGTAGTATGTCGACCATGTTATTTCATAATATACATTTAATTTGCAAAATGGAAACTAGAATTCAATAAAAAGGCTGATTCTTAAAAACGATAAGTATGCTGAACATCATTTCATCGTGCGTAAAGATTAATTCTTTGAATAAAGCAGAAGTCCTGAACACGCGTTACGAAACGTCAATATATAAATATACACGTAAATCAGTTTTGGTTGATTCAGTTTGTGTGAATTGCGTAAACTTATATTACTTTAAGTTTACTTCTGAACATAAGCTTTAAGATTATTAGTTCAGGGCGTATTCAGTTTTTATTTGAATTTCGTAAAGTTACATGAGATTAATTACGGAATACAAACTATACTAACCTATCTGCGAAACACAGCTACTTATCTGCGAGTCGAGAGATTATTACAGTACATAAAAAACTCCATAAAAAACTAGTTCCCTGCGATACCGATTTCAGTACGGTAAAATGTTAGGGAGGCGAGGGGACTAAAAGCGACCGAATTTCATCAAGCCATAAATTATACTTGACTTCTAAATAATGTTTAGTGTACCATAGCGTGTTTGACTAGCCCGTTATAATTAAACATTTCATCAGAAAAAAAATGGTATTAAAACAGCAGATAACGACAAACTGCGAACGTAATCCGCGAGACCTTTTGAAGCTGTCGAGAACACAAATTACTCCATCTAAATTAATGGAATATTCCGGGAAACTCTTACAGCAGTTTCCAACTCCTTTATCGAGTACTTCTAGTTTGATTAGTTTTTATCGTTCTTCTTGTTCAATGTATTATGTTTACTTTTTCATCGCAAATATCGTGTCTTGTTTCAATATTAGGTACTTTTATAAAAAGTTACTCACATTATAACGTACTGTTTTATTGAATTCATGACGAGGGTATTATCTACATATAGATCCTAGAGAAAAGGAACCTACCTTCCTTAGATTATCAGGTGATCACTAAAAAAACCTCCAGAGCTTTGGTTCTTAGTAATCTGGCTCGTCTTGGTGGAGGCACGATCCTGTTTCGTTACTTACTGCAGATCGGAAACTAATTATTCGCATCACCTCTACGATGTAGCTAAACGGCGAAGTCATAATAGTTACTGATATGTAGATTTTGTCGTAGTTAGGGTCGTAGAGTTAGCCATGTAGATTCAGAAGCTTGGTTCTACATAAGATCTGATATCTTTTCATAGAGCAATCTTTATGTGGTCGTCTTGGCAACATTTTACATGAAATGTTTTTAGTGAAATTACTTAGTTTGTAGTAAAAACTTTAAACAAAGCTATGTTTGTGCACTAGTAGTAGTAAACTGTCACTAGTTATTAGTGTGACTAGTTTACTACCTTAAGAGTATATGTATAAGAGTACTTCTTGATTAATTTTGTGATGATACAGTATTAAACTTGTAAATTGAATCATATAATTGTTGGTGTTTTCTTACTTTTATGTCTTTGTTTATTTGTATTTTTACGACCTTCTATGGAGTGGAGAGTTAATAACCTGAGGAACAAGATTCTCGTTATTCCTGTACATATGTCAAAACTATGTCAATAACATTTTTTTATCTACTTTTAAGTATATTGAATTGTTTGTGGTGATAGTTGATAGATTTAGTTTTTGCAGATTTATATTAAGGAAACATTTTTGTTATTTATTATTACTTTCGTTAATAAAAGTGATCAGACTATAAACTGTTTTGACTAAATTAAATATAATCAGATGTTATTTTTTATAACAAACAAGTTTTGCTTGGATATTCGAACTGCTAGAGATTCGGTCTTAGCCGAAATAGCCGTTGTATACATAAAATTGGTTCGAAATATGTAAAACAAATATTTGAATTTTAAATTGTTATCGGGTAAAAGATGACATGTAACAAATCGGGTTTCAACAGATTGGGGGCTTGTTTGAATAAATTTTTGCATACAAATTGATCCTGTATTCCGGGATTAGCATAGGTTTACTTTATACCGCTCTCGAGGGAAACTAAAAGCAAATGCGCCAGGAAGCGCCCAGTTTTATAGTAGGCATTTTTTTATTTATCTATATATAAATATATACTAACTTAATTTAGTGACAAAGTTCATGCTAAATGTAACGTTACTGGTAAGTACTGGGGACCTTAACAGTCTTGATGAGTAAAGTACCATATCCGTATGCAATTTAAGCAAACGATCCCGTTTGCTTAAATTGCATACGGAAATGGCAAGATGGCAATATGATGAAATCAACAACAATAATGATAAATATAACTTTAGATTATCATTTCGTCTATTCTCGTACCATCTGAATTTTTAATTGCTAGGGGAATCGCTATGATTAAGTGTCGATATTTTAATTTGCTCGTACGATTTTTATGTCCCACGTTTAGCCCACGTTTACCTAGTGGTAAATGATACGCCTGACAGTGTTGAACAAAACTTATAACAGTTGGTAGTCAAACATTTCCGTCACACTGCCCTGCGCTCGTCACCCGAGACGTCAGACGTTGAGTATCTCATACCCGGTAATTTTAATAGAAATAGGCAATAATTCGCTTATTTACCTAAGCATCGTCGTCATCATTTATCGCAAATTAATGGGAGAATTTTTTTCGTCTTTTTATAGTAAATTCGAGACACGCAATTCGACCATTATGCTTGCTGTCGATAAATCTAAATAAACTAATGAATTCATTTGACGGGTGTTTTGCAGATGTAATCAAGTATTTATAACTTTTTGACCGCTAGAGACGCCTTAAAGTGTCACAAACAATAGTTAGTTAGTTAAATATTTTCCATTGTGTCTGGATTCCTGGCGGTCAATGGGTGGAACCTTAAAAGAAATATCTTTCTTAGTGTTTATAAGGAAGTTTAAGCTACAACCAACCATCAGAAACATTACGTTTAGTATAATCTTTGATGAACCGTGAGTATAGTGTTTAAATGCTCCAATACTCCTAAGATGTTTACAACGCCAATTTTCTTATCGCATACGAATAGCACTTCAAACAGTTGCAACCGCGTTTGACCTATGATAATGATACAAAACGGGGTGAGTTGCGGGAAGAAAATAAATTCTAATGTATCCCAAGCGTATACTGGCTTTGAGCTCGTGCTCGGAACTTGCGTCTACGGCACACGAACACTCATCGCGATCTGAACACCACATAATAGGTTTTACTCGGATATTCCTGGTTTTAATTTATTTTTGTAATTGTTGATGTCAACTTGCATAGTGAACAACTAAATTTTACCCTTCAACAGTGCATTATAGCATTGATCATAACTAATAGATTTGAAAATTAATTTATAATAATAATTATAGGCGGTTAAGGTGGCGGGTAGCAGATGGATGTCAACTGCAAGGGATCGGTCCGCGTGGAAATTATTAGGGGAGGCCTTCGTTCAGCAGTGGACATAATTGGGCTGTAATGATGATGATGATGATGATGAATAATTATAGATAGGTTGAAAGTCAAAAGTCCTATCTATATTCTATTCGTATCTTATTTTTATTTTAAGATTTATTCGAGAAAAGGTAAGTTAAAAAGGTTGGTTAAACCAGCCTTTTTAACTTATATAAACTTCTATAGGTCTCAAAGATTAAAATTTAATCGGCATCACAAATATAGAGGTGTATAAGAATCACTTGCGATTATTTAAGACACTGTCCAAATTAATGTTTCTGACAGGTTTCTTGCGTTAGTATTAAAAGAGCGTATATTGCTTCCACAAGTATTTTGAATTTGGATTATTCTTCTTCTTAAACCTATTCAGTGTGGGACATACGTCTCCCATATTTTGCGCCACATATCCCGGTCCCTCGCTTAGTTCACCCAGCCTCTACTAGCGACCTTTTGCAACTCGTCATTGGTAAGCTACGCTTGCCAAGATGCGGTCCGACCCCAGCTCACTGCTACTTCATTAAGCTGATCCGGCGAGCTATGTCGGTAACTTTCGTTTGGGGCAATAACCCAAGTAAGGCATCTTTTTAATTTTATTTATATAATTGTTGTATCAGTCCTTTTGAATTTATATAATAAGAAAGTTAAACAATAGACTTTAAATAAAATTCACTTCTCTCTGGTGGACACCCTATCCGCGGAAAATATACTTTGCAGACATTACGCTCGCAAAACCTTTAAGTAAGCGCATGAAATATATTTCCTAGAATTTCTAGTGAACAGCTATTTTATAAGATTTCTTCGCTTTGCATGAAATTAAAATAGTATATCTGAATAGGTTTACTGTTCTATTTATAAATAAAACATGATTGCTTGTGGTGATGTGATTACATCACCTTAAGCTTTAACACCCATGGCTTCACAATCGATCAATCGAGGCAATTCGTTTAAAAAATCTGTCCTTTCACTTATTTATATTTCTGCAATTTTTTGTAACATAAGGTTGGTGCTAGCATCAAATTGAAAAAGTTATTATATTATCTGGTGCAAGGGCACTCACTACCTAAATTTAATCGAAGTGTTTCGACGTTTCTTTTTACCTCTCGTAATGGGTTTCCAAAGTACCAGATAGTTTATAATATGTCGATAATAATTTTATGAAACGTTCAAGATCTCAATTAAAGAGCTAGTCACTCTAATTCTTTCGATTTTATTAATAATTAAAACACGCAGATTTCGTCACTGACACACTGATGATCATCAAAATCTTTGGCTACTTACTGAAGAACTGAAACTTGGTATGCAATCTGAGTTTAATATATGACTAGTAACAAATTCATAAACTTTTGATTTTCGCCCCCCATCGCAATTTATCTTCTTGGCTTGGCAACATCTTACATGAAATGTATTTGTTGGGACAAATTATTTACTACGCAACGAATCAAAATATAATTACCATAATACGGTCCTTTTATGACTTAGTTATGTAACTCGCCAATAATCTTACGATCTGACCAGATAAATAACCCAAAATTGAATTTAGATTGCTAGCAATAAATATCAAAAGCTAACTTGACTCGAGTCGTAAAAAATAAATGGATTTAGGCTTTAGGCAACCTTCAGACAGGGGTTCAGGCCTATAAAATAAATTGCGATCCAGCTTACACCAATTTGATTTTCTTGAACATTTCTCGTTCCGCTGGAATGAAAAGTAGGGTTCAACTTGGTACACAAATATTTCTATTCAAACAGACCTGTTCCTTGAATCTAGTCTTCACGAAATCCCAGGGGACAACCTCTAACCATTTTCTATTCAAAGCCATGTACTTGTGTGTACGTAAATAGTTACCTGCCGCGAGTTTGTTTTCTTTGAGACCTGTTAGTAGGTACAATTTGCTACTCAATGGTGTAAAGAGAGAAGCGTTAAAATATTTGCTTGTAGGAAATATCGAGTGAGTACATTCCTTTGATGTAATCTGTCTGCGTAATGTGTATAGAGGAGCTTTTACCTGGAAACCTGATTTATTGACCTTAGAATTAGACAAAATTTAATATATCTTACTTACGAGTATAATAAAAGCTAAGAGATAATATCTAGGGTAGCATCGCTCTCTTATTAAACTTACCTTTTATGAAGTACTGCTTTCTCCAATTAGCTAACTGGCTGTTACTAAGGTATGAGTTAATTGAATGACTAAATGAGCCTGTTTAACTTATAGGAACTCAGGCCAACGGCAACTGTGTACACCTGTATAAAATAAACACCTTTAACACTTTTTATTTGTTTTTTTTTTCCATAATAAATCAATTTCAATTGTAAAAAATAAATTAAACCGAAATCTAAAGTTGTTATCCAAGTCATGACATCTTTGTTCCAAGTCCAAGTCGTCAAATTTATATGCCCTCGTGTCCCATTAAATTTTATCTGAAAAGCGTCCGATCTACGGACACAGCGTAATGTTATCAGATCTTTACAGATTTAGAGATACGTCGTCCAATAAACTATGGATGGCCAATTCTGCCTCCGTAAAATTTATGAGCTCAAGACAAAAGGAAGCAATAATTCCGACGAATCGGTCGTAAACTTCTAAATATTTTATAGTTATAAAATATAAGCATCTGGAAAGTTGATACAGATATAGAGATAGATCATCTCTATCTATGACATAATGATAATGATACGACGGATTATAAGTATACTATACATATCCTTTTTTAACAGAAAACACAAAAGTTTTGTATGGCACTTAAATCGGAAACTAAACTAGGTTTAGTAACTGATATTCAACAATCACACATGAGTCATTAAAAAGAATGTGCCTGTATCTGCAGTCAATGCAATAATTTGGTTACTTTGAACTTGTGATGGTCATATGAGATATTAATATTAAAAGTAAAAATTAAGAGTGTCTAGAACTAGCTTCTCGACAATACAATCATCATACAGTATATACATATTATTATGTAGTTAAAACAACACTAAACCGTACAACAGCATACGGATTATTCGAAATCGAATAACCACATGTACAATTAATGCGTACATGGCCTCATTCCGATCAAGATAATCTAAAATTTATTCAACAGATGCATGTTGATGTAATATATTTGTTATATAATAATCTCTTCAAGGACCTTATATAAAACAAGTAGTGCGCCGCGGTTTTTACCACGGGAATAATTTGCAGCCTATGTATTGTTCTCCTGTTTAAGTTATATTATTGTAAGATTTTTTTAAATCCATGGAATATTTTTATGTAATCATAGATCCACACAATTCATTAGTATACTAATACTCATATTTAGTTTATTACCACTTACTTATATAACAATTTATGATCATATGAATATTAGTATATTTAACAATTTTTATGTAAGTTTTTGGTTCTACCACTTTTGGGACTCATAAGGGATAATGGACGATGTGATGTTATACACCACAAAGGTGGTGTACCGGCTATCATCACCATTAGCCTATAACAGTACACTGCACGGTTCAGACCTTCCTGAACAGCATATGAGGAGACTGGGCTATACGTAATAAACCAGAACGCGGGCCAATGCAAATAATGGGTTTAATGACTACCATCCTAGGAACAATATTAAATCCGGCTAAAAGCCAGGAAATACTGCGATGGCTAAACGTGCTATATGAAGCACGCAATCGTCTTTCTCTTTGGGCAATCAGGGAATTTAGCCTGCAATGTCGTACCTAAACAAGGGAAAATCGCACCAAGTAATATTTCGCTGCGTCACTCAGTCGAACGCTGTGCCACAAGACTACGGAGGCCGATCGACATCGACAGTAGCGTCTTATAGGCTCAGTTAAGTGTATATCCACCAAAACATTCTGTTAAAAATCTAGCCAAGTCTCGATGGAGCTGCTTGATTATCTCTAAAAAGTATGAAATTAAGACAAAGACGTGCCAAGTCTAGGGTTCCTTACTGCGATTACTTTATTATAATGGTTGATGTTGTGTGACTTATGATTTCATTACTTTTAGAGATAATCAAGCAGCTCATCGAGACTTGGCTAGATTTTTTACAGAACGTTTTTGGTGGAATTTCACTTCTTTTTGTAGAAACTGGAAAATAATATTGGACGACCTTGGTGTAGTAGACGTCTCGTCGGCTACTACATTAAGGGTTCCGGGTTCGATCCCCGGGCAATTCCTACAAATATTTGTGTCCATGAACATGTCTATTTGTATTGGTGTAGCGCGCTCGACTTGGCCAGGGCACTACCGTGCCCCCTATTTTTGACATCGGATGAAGCGGCCCACCATGTTGAATATATTTGTTTAAGGGGGTATGTCGATCTCTTATAGTTTGGCTGGGCTTTTTGTTATCTAAGCAGAGTCACCAGGTACTCCAGATCTTCGATTATCCAAGTTTTATAGTTTTCCCTTTATGTAGCCATTAAACCCAACTCTGTACCAAGTTTTAACTCTCTGAGTTAATGGGAAGTACTAGTTCTATATATATGATCATGAGTGAGTGTCTATCTATCGAAAATACGAAACTTTGCTTTCGCTTAACGTCGGAACTAAATGACTACAGACTTAAATTTTTTTTATTGGATTACGAAAATTTCAGCGCTCTGCTATTTCCAAGGTTCTCAAATTGGGGCCTGAAAATGCGGCGAAATAGATCCTGCAAAGGATGGTACGGCAGTGTTTGCTTGCACTCGACTTTGCGGGGCACTGCCGTGCCCCAGATTGAAAGTAAACAAGGCCGTAGTTGTGCAGTAAGTAGCAGTTCTAGCACTGTATGGTTTCAAAAAGTAAATCAAAATTAAGTTCTGGGAAATTACAATTTAAAGTATAGTGTTGTAAAGTATACAAGCTAATTAAGTTTGATAATGGTAATATAAAAAAAATATCAAAAGATAATTTAAAGGAACTTAAGTAATTAACTACCCTATAAGTAACTTATCGAAAATACAAAATAAAATTAACAAAACTCTGCAGAGATACCTATTATCACAGATAACATAAATACTAAATATGTGCTTAAGGCTGCAAATGTATTTATTTATAACTCTACGCGAATGCTAGATTTCAGTTAAGTCCTTGTGTAGTGCATGGTATGGTATACACGAATAGTCCCCAATGGCAACTTATGAAATATATTTTACGCTCAAAATGCAAGCTCGCGTAACTGGAAAGTCTACGCGATAAAACGTTATAAAGATGTATAGTGTTAAAAATAATTTTGGCTAAGGGGAATTTGAAAGTATACGCGAGTAGTCCTTACATGTGTGTATTGGGCTTGTATACATTCAATATACGCTTCAATTCACGAAGCAACGTTCGCTTAAAGAGTGGATACACGAAACCATATTACTTAAAAGCCGCCATCGTGCTTCAGCACGTTGAGGAATCAGCCTCGGCTACTGTTTTACAATCACCCCAATCGGTATTGAACCCGATGGTTTACTTTACAGCCCCAAAGATCCCCACAGATTAGGCAGTTCTGAGTTTGATATTTTTGCTATGAGTTCTAAGCACGTACAACATAATAATAATGTTGTTGTTATTACATGAATATTACGCCTATGAAAAATCATAATAACTCATCATCATCATCAGCTCATTGATATGTCCCCACCGAAAAGAAAAAGCCTACCGTAAGAGAGAATAGGAAAGTCATCCAGTGAGCCCAGTGCTAATTGGCCGATTTCATGCACAACCTTTAAATTTCTTCGCAGGCATGCGCAGGTTTCCTCATGATGGTTTCCTTTCAGCGTCGGATAAACGTACATATAATTTCGAAAATTCAAAGAGATTGGTACGTGGCGGATGTCAACCTGCTCCTTCCAAGTCGGAAGGCAACAGGCCTCCTCCTTACGACTAATACAAACAGACTAGTACACGCGAATCGAACTCAGAACTCTTAATTGGGTTGTCATACCTTCAGAGGTACAAAGAGATAAACTAGCGATATAGTCTAAATAGGTACCAGTCCCCCCTCATCCAGTGCACCAGCTGCCTAGGCTACGGCCACGGCAAGCGCTTTTGCACCATTAAAAGGAGCAGACAAGTGTAGTCACTGCGAGGGACACCTCTGAGCCGACTGTGCGGATTGGATGGCCGGGGCACCGGCGACGTGCTATAACAGTTCTCTAGCTAAGCTAGAGGCATTGCAACACAACGCTTTTAGCTCCGACTGTCCAATCCGTAAAAAATGGGACAAAATAGCCAGATCGAAGGTTCGTATTGCTGAGGATGTGGTATGGGATAAAAAAAGAGGAACAAAGAGAGGCATGCCCTTCCCGATACCGAGAAATCGGGGCGGGAAGGCTCTACATGCATTTACGAAACTACAAATTTTGTAACAAGTAAATCTAGGCTCTTCATGAAAACCTCACCTGACACGACCCAGCACGCAACAAAACAACACAGACACACACAAAAAGACAAGCACACACACAAACACACAGAAAAGTAGAAAATTAAGAATAAAAGTAGTTAAAAGTAAAATAAAGTACCATAACTCATACTACACGTATACATTGAATATATAGAGTGGAAGTATAAAATAAAAACAACAGTAATAAAGTAGTGTAAGTATAAATAAGACAATAAAACAAAAACAAATATAAAAAACCTAAAATAGTCAAATAGAGACAGGATAAAAGCGGGAAAAACATAAAAAAATAGAAAATAAAGGCTTAGAATAAAGTAAGTAATATAAGCGTGTCTGAAAAAATAAATAAATTATAAGCTAAAGATAAGTAGAAATAAGAAGTGAAAATTGTAGAGATAGAAAAAACTGAAAGATAATAGAAAATACGTAAGGATAAATAGCTATAAAATGTAGAAGAATAAGTTATAAATGTAAAGAAAGAAATATACTTGAAATGTAAAGCAACCATGTGCATGCAAGAAGATAAAATTAAAAAAAAGCTGTAAAAAAAATGTAAGTAAAATAAGATACATAAACAGGTATATATAGAAATAAATTGTATAAGAATAGAAATGTAAGCATACAAATAGCGAATAATGTAGAGAAAATATAAGCCATAGTAAATAGTTTAAGATAGAGATAGTAATAGTCTGGGTAAATCTGTTAAACACCATCGTACATTGTCAGAGTATAAACATTTCCAACTCTTCCAGAAATATTGTAAACATAAAAGTAAAATTATAAATATAAGCAAAATATGTATAATAGTAAATAAGATAGAAATAAGGACAAAATGTATTAAACCAAAAAGAAATAAAAGTGAAAAAAAAAATAAAAATAAATAAAAAAAGAAGGTAAAAAAATAGTAATACTAAAGTCCACTATATCAGGGGGATAAGGCGATATAATAAAAAAAAGTATGCGTTATCGTCACTATAAAAATATATATAATTATCTGTATAAGAGCCTATAGTATAGATAATCTATGAACGTCATAGGCTACGAAGGCTATATGATAACATGCAGTGGGAACCTTTAAAAGACTGGTACATACAACATTAATAACTACAAACATTGAACATAATCTTAAATATATTATACATAACATCTAAAACAAATGATTATTTGTTTTAGATGTTATGTATTTTTGATTTAATGTACATAAAAACATAAGATCAAATTGTTATATTCTCATGATTATTTGAATATAAATGTGTTTTAACCAAGATAATTATGTTTTACCGGCTTTTTATTCGAACCCAATTTTTATCTTGATCTGATATTCATTTATTTTTCATGATTTGGTTTTTCTTTACGTCGCTCCGTTTAAATAATGGAAAACTGGAACTATCGCATTATTTCCGAATTAAAGTTACACCTGGCACCTGTGATGAAATTTCAACCGATTTCGGCCACAGCTACTGTCTTTAACTCCTGTTTTTCCTTGATGTGCTCGCATGTCAAGCGGCTGATGTGGCTGATGCCAACTGTTGGTTACTTTAAAAAGAAATTTTAAAAAGTCCTGTTACGAAAAGTAGAATTGGGGTGAGTAGAGAATGTATGATTTTCTTTTAAAGTTAAATTTGTTTTGTCATTTATTTCAGTATGTTGTTGGATTACACACATCATATATATTTATACATGTATATATATTTGTACTGTAGTATGTTATATATTTGATTGTATTGTGTATATGTATTGGTATTTACCTATATAATATATTCATATATATTATTATATTTATTTATATGTGTGTACATGTACTTATATGTATATATATATATCTTAATCTCATGTGTTAGTATTAGTGTATATTGAGCATGGTTGCTTTCGTCTACCGCTCTAATTGGCTAACATTTTAGTTTTCTTTTATATTATTTAGTCTGCTGGAAGAAATCTCTTTTTAGAGATAAGCCTACCTGTACTTATTGTTACTTTTAAGTTGTCAACCTTTGTACGAAATAAATAAATAAATAAAAAATGTATCCAATTTTGTTTGTGAAAATCCTCGCACATTGAGGGCATGAGAACACACCATTAACATAATTATAGCTTATGGCCGCAGGGGGTCGGACTTTCAGCTCGCCGCGTCTAGCATCCAGTTCAAGGAGCCGCCGATTTTCAAAGGCAACAACAGTTGATAATGAAAAATTTAAGGCTATTGTGGAAGCGGATCCATCGCAAACCACGTCCGAGTTAACTGCATGCAGCAATTTTAGTGATAAGACAATTTAATTCACTTGAAGAAAATTGGGAAGGTGGAAAGTATTAAAAGGTGGGTACCTAATGAACTGAGTGCAGCAATCCGACAAACGCGCTTCAACGCTGTGTTACATTATTCAACCGATACAATAATGAAGGGATTTTGAAACGAAGTATTATCTGCGATGAAAAGCGGATCCTCTATGATAATCGGAAACGCTCATCGCAATGACTGCACCAGACGAACAAGGAAATTGCCTAAATGAAAATTGACTCAATCGAAAAGAATTACTTTTGAACGTTTGGTTTGGTCAAGCCGGTATTGTTCACTACAGCTTTCTTAAATCTAGCCGGACATTTGAGGCAGATATCTATCGTCAGCAACTGCAATCCATAGAAGACCTAGCTGCATAACAACCGAGGCTGGTCAATTGCTCTAAATCACTACAGCTTCTAACTAATTCTAAGATATCCACATCACTCTCCGGTCCTTGCCTCAATATATGATTTTTTAAATAGATATTTTTTTTCAAAAAGAAGCCTATTAAAAACGGACGTCTCCAGGTTATCAGCTATTTTATCACACCAAATCTCATCAAAATTCGTTCAGCCTTTTAGGCGTGAAAGTATATGAAACTGACAGATAGAGTTGCTTCTGATTATAGTATTAGTCTGAATTTAGTTTCCATAAATATATGCACCACATATATACCGTGGTGAAGACGGTGTGTAACTGGGTCGCAGGCATTTCCCGCCGACGAAACGAGCGAAGTCGTCCAAACTTTCTCCCGAAACCCTGGATTTGATGAGGCTGAGACGAGATGCCATCTGCTGCTGTTGCTTCGCCGGAATATCAGGCTCTCTCCAAGCGGATACGAAAACTCGTTCGCAGGGACCTCCGCTGTTTCAATACAAGGTTCATCAAGGACCTTATTGAGCGCAACAGGGGTCCCAAAGTTTTCCAAAAACCACTTGGGAGGAGCCATCTGGTGAGGCTTAAGACAGCAGATGGGCAATTGCTCGCAACTCGCCCACAGATCCTGGAAGAGGTTGAGAAATTCTATGGACGACTGTATTCATCGAGCGCTCATCAGCCACAGACCGAGGACACCGAAGATCCACGTGCCCCACTAAGGCGCCATTGTACGCAAGATATCCCGGATATTGACGTTAGCGAGATTAGTGCAGCACTGGAGCAACTTAGAAATGGGAAGGCCCCGGATGATGACGGTATTACGACAGAGCTCCTAAAAGCCGGTGGACAACCCGTCCTTAGGCATTAGTTGAGCTCTTTAATGCCGTCATCCACCAGGGAACTACACCGGAGGCGTGGTCCAGAAGCGTCGTCGTCTTATTCTTCAAGAAGGGTGATAAAACTCTCTTGAAGAATTATAGACCGATAGCGCTTCTGAGCCACGTCTATAAGTTGTTTTCCAGAGTTGTAGCGAACCGTCTCGCCATAAGACTCGACGAATTCCAACCACCGGAGCAGGCTGGGTTTCGAAAAGGCTACAGCACCGTGGACCACATCCATACTGTTCGGCAGCTTATACAGAAGACCGAAGAGTATAACCAGCCGCTGTGTATGGCATTTGTGGACTACGAGAAAGCCTTCGACTCCATTGAAACCTGGGCTGTTCTGGAGGCTCTGCAGCGATGCGGTATCGACTGGCGATATATCGAGGTGATGAAGTGTCTCTCCAACGCAGCGACGATGACCGTTCAGATCCAAGACCAGCGGACAAGACCCATCCAATTGCGTCGTGGTGTGAGACAGGGGGATGTTATATCCCCGAAACTGTTACAAACGCATTGGAGGATGTCTTCAAGACCCTGGACTGGTCTGAACGAGGCGTCAACGTCAATGGAGAGTATATTTCTCATCTGCGCTTTGCTGACGATATCGTCATCGTTGCAGAGTCATCGGAAGAGCTTGCTGAGATGTTGAATAGCCTAAATGAATCCCGACGAGTTGGGCTTGGCATGAATTTGGACAAGACGAAAGTCATGTTCAATGACCATGTCATGCCACAACCGATATGCGTCGATGGCATCCTTCTCGAAGTTGTGCAAGAATACGTTTACTTGGGCCAAACCATCCAACTTGGCCGGCACAATTTCGAGAGGGAAGCTAGTAGGAGGATTCAGTTGGGCTGGGCGGCATTCAGCAAGTTACGTCAGGTCTTCACGTCGACGATTCCGCAATGCTTAAGACAAAAGTCTTTGAGCAATGCGTCCTACCGTACTTACATACGCAGCTGAGACATGCACTGACTGCGGGATTGGTTCAAAGTTCAAAGTCACTCAACGCGCAATGGAGCGAGCTATGCTCGGGGTCTCTTACTTAGGATAAGATCAGAAATGATTTTAATCGTAAGAGAACTAAAGTTACCGACATAGCCCGCCGGATCAGCAATCGAGAGTGGCAGTGGGCTGGTCACGTATGTCGCAGAACCGATGGCCGTTGGAGAGACAGATTCTGGATTGGAGAGACCGGCGTCTCGGCAAGCGTAGCGTAGGACGCCCTCTCTGCCCGATGGACGACGACTTGCGAAAGGTCGCTGGTGGAGGCTGGATGGAGGAAAGCGGAGGACCGGGATCTGGCGCGAAATGGGGGAGACCTATGTCCAGCAGTGGACTGCGATAGGTTGAATAGGATGCACCACATTATATGCAACACAATAGAACCAAAATATACTAGAAACAAAACGTTCAGTATTTACGTTATTTACGTTGTATACCTTTTTAATAAAGATAATAAACAAAATTTTAACATGTTACCTTAAGATATTTTCAATTTAATACCTATCTATAGAACAATCTTAAAAATATCATACATTCGTTGTAACATTCAACAACAGAGTTCGTTTATTTTATTAATATTTCTCATATAGTTTTTGTCATGCATTTTATACCGCCTCAATAAGCTAAGAAAAAGTAAGATGAAAACATCCAAGTCACTTCCGACATCGTTGCCTTCTTGTGGTCCCCGAGCATTACAACTTGGACGTTTTCAAGGCAAGTGTGAACATGCTATTTCAAGACAGGTATGATCCATCCTCGGCCGCATCATAACTTACCATTACTTCAGACTATAGATGTTAAAAAAACATTAATATTGTGCAATGTAGAATAATGAATTCCGCACGGTCCACACGAGCTTGTCGCGTAAGTGTCGGGTTTTAATTATGATGACCGTGATTAAGTGGTTAACCACCGCAATGTCCTTGTTAACTTACATAACCAATGGTTAAAATTACATATACAATTTACGTAGTTCGTGTAATCGATTCCTACATTGAAATCTAGATTTATTGTTTACACAAGTTTGTTATTGTAATGATGATACGTCCCATAAAATTAAATGTAAGTTAACCGAGCAAGAACTATATAATATTTATCCACTGCTACCGCTTATATCTTATATCTTTGTATTTAATGAAAATTCTGACCATACAAATAATTATCTTTCAATTATTCTGTACTTACGGTTCAGTGCTTTAAATCAAAATTACCCTATTTTTCCGCCTTAAAAGTGACAACAGCGTCTTAATTAGAAAAAATTGGCTTAAAAAGGGTGAGCCTTCCAGTAATAAATTGTCCCGGCTTTGAAAGACACAAAAAATTATACTTCTGAAGAAGTTTGTTTCAAACTTCTAATTCAGCTTTCTTTTTAATTTTCCTGGTTTGCAGGTTAATTGACATTTGTTATTTATCTGGTTGACAAGTCCCGCATTATTTTTCTGTTAAGTTACTTATCATTTTTGATTTATAATAAGAATTAATTAAGTACGCAAATATGTTTAAAGTATAAATTATATATTTTATATAAATAATGTGTCAATGTGTCGCTATATTTCTACAAATAAACATAGTCTTTTGAATTCTACTTTGTCATATTTAGAGTTTTTTTACATAAGAAGAATGTGGAAAATATGAGTTTGGTTTCATAATCAATAGGAACTTAGGTAGAGGTGCACCCCCATTTTATTAAGTAACAGGATATTTAAAATTAATCTGTTGATACACGTACTATGCTCTGACTGTGCAATTAAATAGTAAATAGGTAAAACTTTATTTCAGTTGAGCGTGAAGTCAGCCAATCCGCACTGGGTCCGCGTGGACGACTTAAGCCTATACAACCTATACGAGTAGGCTTCGGTGGGATGTTATAATGAGCTGACAACGATGAAAACTTACTCCCAAATTCATCAATTAAAATTTCACAGTACGAAAATAATTCAATGTGAAATTTAAAGTTCACCTAACCTACCTATATCTACGAAAATAATTCGTATCCCACCTTGAATACGATAAAAAAATGTGTTAAATATTCAGTGGGCTTGCTTTTTACACTCATTGCTCACTACTACAAGTCAACGTTCGTGACGTTATCAATATGGCAACGCGCAACAAAAGAATGATAAATGCAAATATACGATTTATCAGAAACGCGTCGCGCAAGCATGGCGGACGCGCGGTCGGATCGCTCCGTCATATTGACAGCTGAAACCGTCAACAAAACGGGAACAATATTGTCTGTAGTGCGTTCAACTAAACCATTCGCGCTTGCGACGAAACGCGGACAGCACGTGGCTGATAAAATTAGAACGGCATGAGAGCATGAGACACCGCACCTTGGAGCGCGCGACACGCACCAACACAGTGTAACAGTGCTGACCACAGATTATAAATGTTAATACCAACATTACCAAGTGAGTGCAGCAGCAATGAGCTCGACCCGAAAATGGAGGGAATATACGGCGGCACTCAGTGGTTAGTATTCATTTGTTTAATTTTTTTCCTTTAGGCATACAAACGTTCATACCGGCACGCCGCGCCCGCTGATTTTTGTTTGTACACCGGTCGTTCTGTTTTTATAAATAAAATAAACGTTGCTTCGCTACTGTTTGCTTTAACTTTGGTAAACAACACTGAAAAGAGTCTAGGTACTCGATGTTATGCTTACTATTTGCGTATAATAAAGATGTTGATGATATGTTACATATATTTTATGTATTCTATTCACACTAAGTTCAAAACAGTACTTACAATGTTAATTAGTAGTCCTCTCTGAAATATTTTATTCTTATTTTTTTTATTAGCGTAAGTACGTCGGATAAATTGGCATTCAACATCACGTAAAAAATATAATTAATCAATAGTATTATTTACAGGCAGGCATTAAGTTGTTGAAGTTTCGTATTTTAGCAAAATGTTAAAACGTTTTGAAATAGAAAAGGAAAGAAATATTTACTGAGCATTTTATTCATCAGATAACATCGCTTACTTCACAAGTTAAGACCTAATCAAAATACGCGAATATTTATGACTGAGATCATGCATCAAGCATTGTTGAGCAGTCTATCGTAAACTGTGTGTTCATAAACAGAAAATCAAAACTCAAACGGTACGTAAACGGTGTAAATCGACGCTATTATTTATCATTACTCGTCGTTTTGGTTGACATGTAGGTACCTACAATATAAAAAAACATAATGACACTCTTAACAACTCACATGAATTGACTATACAATTTCTGTTGCTTGTGTAAACCGAGGCATAAGGTAAACCTTCCTTACTGATATTTTTTTGCTTCTACGAGTAGCACTCAAATACAAGCAGTAGTCAATATCGCAGAAATAAAGACAAAGGTAAAGAATTATATTGTAAAGTATTTAATGTTGATAGCCAACATTAATGATTCCAAGGACTTTTGATTGTGTAGAAAATATGAAGCGCGTTATTAAAAAGTGATGCTTTCATAAAACTAAGTAAATTTGCATTCATTTTAGAGGTAAAATTAATCTCTTTATAATTCCACATTCACTATACTTATATTACCGTCATTATATTTTAGTTATTTTGTCTTATTTTTACTATCGTAGTCATAAATTTACGAAAAAGTTATAGTGGGAAAGTTCTTGTATCTATACTAAACTTTTTAAATCTATTAAATAACTTTCCTGGAAATTATAAACGTTTGTAATTTTTTATTCAATACGTTGCACATTTAAAATAAGTATGACATTAACCAATAAGGAATTAGAAATGTCATTATGTTGAATTTTACCGAAAATACTATATTTAACCGTTTTTACGATCTGTTAACAGTTTTGACAAAAGACATAATAACGATTCACCTTTTGTGTCCCAGAAATTTTGTGAATATATGATATTATAAAATGAATGCCTACCTATTTACTTTCGCAGTACCTATACTATCAGCCAAACTGTACCTCTTGGAATTCAGAAAGGTGACCGTGTGGTCCGGACCGTTTCCGTCATAATGGTCCAGTTGCTGACGAAAGGCGAGAGCCTTGTTCGGCAAGATGTACGACCAGTGACGTGGGCTTAGTTAGGTCCTAAGGTTGTTCGCTTAATTTAAATTTCATAACGCCTTTATCTTATTTCAGTTATAAACACATTTACAGTAGACTCTTTAATGCAGAAAAAATTTTGAGGAAAAAATCTTTGGGATGCTTGTATAAATAATTATCCAAAGCAACAAGACAGATGATTGTTAAAATGGCTTCAATAAAATTGTATATCAACTTAATTTGTTTTTATAAGTTAACGATAAAAGTAAGGATAACTTTAAGGTCAGAAGTGGCGAACCGGAAGGTTGATTAAGAAGGTGAATGCAATTAAATATTACTATAAATGATACTTGTACGAGCTTGATATATAATAAAATTAAATATGGTAATGGGAATTATTTACCAAAAATAAAATCACAACAATTAACTTTCGTATTGTATGTTATATGAAACTCTCAACTGACAATAAGTCAAAAACAAAGCCAAAAAGACACCAAGATAATATAAAAGAACATAAAAGTCACTACTACGCAGACCAGCGATATCGCTTTTTTTATAATGTTATGTGTTAAGGACGGTCAGAACGCTCACCTGATGGTAAGTGATACACCTAACCATGACAGAGTGACCACTGATAGATAGTTATTCTTCTTCATCAATGCCGCACTGCGCCCGTCACCCGAGACAACAGATTGTAGGTCTCTATACCCGTAATTTCACTAGCTACAGTACCCTCATCCCGAAATACAAAAGTGCATAACACTACTATTACACTTGATGATATCTGGCACTACGGTGGTTCCTACCAAGATGACTCAGTATGGTGTCTACCACCTAATGTTTTTGTGTGATAAATCGGCCATTCCGATTAGTGGCCAGCAGCGACGGCAACATGTGGTATATTTTACTCCCAATATACTGATAAAAGTCCATTGCTGGACTATGTCCGTCCACATCCAGCCTCCACTGAGTTCCATAGACCTCAAGAACATTGTATTCTTGGTTACTTAAAGCAGTATTGAGAAAATTGCAAGGTAAGTGTGGTTGCCTTGAGTAGAAACAAAAGATTGCGATATGAATCCTTAGTTTCTTTTACCCTTTGACCACTAGAGCGCCATAAAGCGTCATAAATAATAGATTTTCCATTGTGTCTGGAATCCCGGCGGTCAAAGGGTTAAAAAATGTATTTATTTATGTATTCCAATTATACATAGTCCCATAGCTGTTGTTATTATAATATGCTTTTATATTATGACGAATGATACACAACAACTGAAAAACAATCGTTTCGTTTCACTTTGGTTTTGTATATGTATCCATATTATTATTAACTCATACAACAGTTACTTGTTTTCTAATAAAGCGCTGATGAGTCATTAAAGCAATACAAATTCTTGACAAGTTATTGATATAACATTGATTTGTATCATAGTGACGCCATAAGAATTTTGCTGTTGTTTTAAATGGCTTGGATAAAGTTGATGTATACTGTGTTGGGGTATTGAGGAAAGTCCATCATGACCAGCACATTTCAATTAGAAATAAACTTTGTAACCCTTAAAGTATTAATAATAGTAACAAATAATAACATGGCGACTTATGAAAATGTGACTGGATAAGGAAAGCAGAGGATATCTGGCGTCATACTATTAGCTAGTATAAGAGTTACTATTAGCTAATATTAATAGTTACTATTTACTATTACTCAATATGCAGACTTATTGTTATTAGCATTGTATTTATATTTAAGTTGTATCTAAGTGTGTAAGTTGTCCTTATATAAATAAATAAACACCGCTTTTATGGAAAAAGAATCCAACAGTGAATCAAGAACTCCGGATATAGGGTAATTGATATAGAGTGGAGAGGGAAAGACATTTTAAAAACATATCGTTATAATTAAAACGCTTTTCATTTCAAAGGGACACATTCATAGAAAAGATTAACATCTTTGTATTGCCAGACGAGATATTGAAAACATGATAATTTTTTTTTAATATTTAAGAAAGTACCTACCCTTTATCCACTTGATTCTAACGAAGAAAAAAGTAATAGAAGTTGTGAATGACGAAACGTTTATACTGATAAAGATAACGATATTAGGCAGGCCGATAAAGCGTCGTACCACAGAAATGAAGTCGTTACGTCATATAAATGAGCTCATTTTGTAGCCAAACCGCAATAAAACCCATCGGTATAGCCTGCAAAACATGTCAAAACATGTCTAGAAGCCGACCATGTGCTTCCTGTGATAAACGAGGACGCCATTATTGTGTTTGTTTAGGCTACCTCACAAATACAGGACCCATACACCTTAACATGCAAACATCAGCCACTCGTACCATGATTAATGGACTTATATTCATTCTAAATAATGAATGACCCTTTTGTCCCATCTCACTTTTTACAAAATTTGCATGAAACTTACCTGAGTAAGCCTCCTTTTTTTAACAAGATTTTATTTAACTTGCAATGTTATGTTTTGTTCCGATTAGCACATTAACATTAATTTTGGACTTTTCACTCGTAAATTCGTTGAAACAGTATCATTTTACTGGACTAGAGCTAAGACAATCTAAGACATTTTATTTGGTATATTTACCTAATGAAAAAGGATCCACATATTTTTACCTGTTTGATACCTATCCTTAGTACAAGCCCTAAGAAGGAAAAAATTAAAGATGACGCTTCGTTAATATCTGTAGCATTTTTTATTGTATTATCAGTCATTTTGAGAATGCGTATATGGTAATTTTGCAATACACTGTTTAACAACTAAGATAGTACTGCCTTGTAATTTCTGTAATTTAATAACAAGTAATAAATGCTATACGTGTCCTATTAAGACAACGTATACTATATTATGAAAAATAATTATTCCGTAGTTTTATAAGTTGTATATAATAAATAATAAATAATAAATATCTACTGACAATCACACAGCGCCATCTAGCCCCAAGTTAAGCGTAAAGCCTGTATTATGGGTACTAAACAACGGATAAACATACATGTATACATTTTTTTTTTTTTTTTTTGTAAATACATACATATTATACATAGAAAACACCCAGACCATTACAAACAGACATGTTCATGCACACAAATGTTTGTACTGCCCGGGATCGAACCCGGAACCCTTAGTGTTGCGGCCGACCTCTCAACCGCAGCACCAAATGGGTCGTCAATATACCATGTGACTAAACTTTTATGATTAAGTAATTATCATCGAATAACAAATATCTACTGATGTAATGGAAAAAGTATGGAGTATAATACTCGATACTTAATAACTACTCAACTGAACAAATATACTTTTCCATGACCGATAAAAGTTGGTTTAACTGGTTATCCAAATATTATCTCAACATGAATCTTACTTGTTGTGTTTGACGCGGCTTTTTTATCTTATCAAATAGACTTAGACAAAGTATCAAATATGCGAGTGATTTAAAAACGAACTCACCGATGCAATTAATTCTAAACTTGAATCGCTCTGAAATAGAATCTTAATTTTTTAGATGGATTCTGCTTCTCTGGAACTTAACAAAGCAAAGCAGCTTTTGTCATTCTCGCACATCCCCACATTACACACTCCAAACCAATAGTAGCACTAGAGCATAGCCACTATTATTCTAGAACTGCTTGTAAACTTTTCAAAGTAAATAACGTCTGGTTACAGTTGCAGTTGATACGCATTACCTTGTCGGAAGCCTGATTGCAGCAGGGTCATCTTTTGTCCTAAAATTATCCCTCGTCTTCAAACACAAAGGAAAGAAAAAAATATTGTATGTTTTCAAACGCTCTCAGTCTCTCCGAAACACGGAATAATCTTTCTTTTCGAACAATCAAGTGATTTAGCGTGTAATGTCTAACAAAATAAAAAAATAAATCGCACAAAGTGACATTACATTATGCAATTTGCCCGCGGGATTTGAAACCAAGAATTTATTTTTAGATCGATGTCCCAGGCATCACAGAGTTCTCAAATCTCATAATTTTTAATCTCTGATGATAGAAGTATGTAAATATTTATATAAAATAACCACGAATTAATAGCGTGCAGCCGTCGTACGACCTTTAGTCATTTACATTGTATGCAAACCACTTAACTATAGAAAAAAACTTTCCATTCCATAGTCACAAAATGCACAAATTAGAAAACAAAGACAATAACAATAGTTTTGTTGGCGTTTGCAATATTTTTATAAAATTATACCCACTCTTATTAATTTTCCTCTAACGATATCATTGAAAGAATTGTCTTTCTTTTTTCAAACTATAGTTGTAAAAATAAACGTGCTGTTTATTATAATTTAAAGCTTAATTATAATGTACACTACTAATGATATTTATGTTAATCTAATTCTATTCTAGCCAATGCAATATAACATTAAAGTTACATTCTAAATTTATTGAAATATTAAGGTTTATAGTTGAATCTATACTAATATTATAAAGCTGAAGAGTTTGTTTGTTTGTTTGAACGCGCTAATCTCAGGAACTACTGGACCGATTTGAAAAATTCTTTCAGTGTTAGATAGCACATTTAATCACGCTACAAGTAATAGAATCGGAGCAGCAATGAAGAATGTTACAAAATCCGGGGGGAAATTTTCTTACTTGGAGATTCCGCTGCGTACGCTGCGTAAACGGTTAAAGTTTCGCAAAAGTCATGTATGAGAGTATTGTTACCCTTTTAAAGGTCTACAAAAAAGTCCGCGACAGCATATGTCTATATTTTAAGGTTAGCTCACTATAATATATTTTATGCTAATTTTTTTTCTAAAATAATGCATCATTTTGCGAAGCTATTTTCATAAATATGATATCAATCCTTATCCAAATAAATACTTTATTTATCACAAGTATTTCATTTTAAACAAAATTGCCCTTTACATCATTCAATTTAAATGAATATCTTATGAGATATCGCAGTTTTAACTAACCTATATAAACGAAGTAGCGGGTTAAAGAGAGCGTTAGGCCAAAGTAACTATTCCACGCGGACGAAGTCGCACGCAAAAGCTAGTGCAATATAAGATTAAAGTTACATTCTAAATTTATTGAAATATTAAGGTTTATAGTTGAACATTCGATTCGCCAAATTGATTTCATGTTCCTATTTCACGTCTATCAAATTTTCAAATTAAATTTTCAATTACGTTTTAGAAACTGGAGCAATTTGTTTGGTCAAGATGTCAATATTATTTCATATTATTTTTTGCATGGTCAAAATGTTAAATACTTTAATAATTAGATTGTGGTAGAAGTCCCCCCTATTCAGACTAAGCGTTTCGCGTTTACTTTCATTATGCGTACTGCAAATGTATGGAATGATCTGCCTGCGGCTGTGTTTCCGGCCACATTCGACCCAATAGCATTCAAAAAACGAGTGAATTGGCTTTTTATAGGCAAGCTCGCTTAATCTAAGTGCAATTATCTTCCACTAGGATAGATTACAGCCAAGAGTAAGCCCATCATTAATGAAAATAATAATAATTAACATGAACAAGTGATATCACGAACGAAGGTAGGTGTTTTTTCATGTTTATAAGTTATTCATTGATTTATTTATTATAATAAAATGCTTTGTGATTTTCAGTTTTCTTACTTTAAAATCAAACATTTTAAAAATATTTCTATATGGGTATACATATACCCATAT
Source organism: Leucinodes orbonalis (assembly GCA_019425675.1). Lineage (NCBI taxonomy): Eukaryota > Metazoa > Arthropoda > Insecta > Lepidoptera > Crambidae > Leucinodes > Leucinodes orbonalis. Next base: position 158,768 of record PQWD01005054.1, on the reverse strand, counting down.
AGACAATCTTTTTTTTAAATAAGTACCTACTTACATAACTATACGATTTCTTGCTTATACTAGAATTATGCACATGATCTTAAAGCTTAGTACATACAAACAAGTTAGATAATAGATGCCCATACATAAACGACTTAATTTGAATAATGTTCACTCTGTAGTATTGAGTGACGAATGAAATGACTTTGAAGGTCAAAATGGCTCAATATTGGAATAAGTGAGCAAATCGGAAGGCAGCCTGCATTATTTTAAGGGGGATTTTTTTATGTTTGAAAGAAAAAAATGCCTTCGTGTTTGCCGTATAATCAACCATTGGCCTAAAATCCACTAAGCTGGCACAATGTGTAAGTCATACTTCGGAAGCTGATTTGGCTAGAATATGAAGAATATGTTATCAGATTTTTTGTAAGATAGGTATTATAGGTAACCGTAATCTTTATTATAATAAATAGCATTTAATTTGTCAAGTGCGTTGATATCTACCTTATATTGTTAAAAAATACTCTTTACCGTTATAAAATAAACATACTTAGATTTTTTTCAAATTCTTTACTTGCTATCATATGACTTATTTCCTGCATATGTTATCCGATATAATATGACACAATTGCTAACTATATCTTATCACATCTTTTATATAATCTTGAAATAACTGATCATGTATCGCACAAGTGAAATGTGGCTTTGAATATTTGACATAAAGGCGAGGCGATACACATGCCAGTAAATCAGGAAAGTAGCTTGCATGAATGTTACTGGCAACTGGCAAAGCGCGATACATTTGCAAGTAATACTGGCACAAAATTTGTGTCCTTGCATGCCAGTATTCTCATCGCATAAACACAGGACAGTTCATGTGACACTCAGTGAGAGTCCACCTATTCTTGCGTGCCAAAAATGGATAAAAATCACAGGTAATTAAACAAAATTGTGTTGTTACTAGCGAATGTGTAGCTAAATTAATTATGAAAATACTCGTAGCTGACGCGTCTGTTCACACTTACCAGTTTAGCAACCCCCGCGTCCCCTCCCACAACGGGCATGCAAGTAAATCAAATGTTGAGCTAGCTAAACATTTGATTTACTTGCATGCTTGTATGCCTGTAACCGGCATGCCAGTTTGCGTACACACATGACAGTGCTGGCACCTGAAAGGAGCTGGTTTGCTAGTGTGCAAGTTACGGGCATGTGTATCCTAAGCATAATAGGAAATTCCACGTGTTAAACCTCAACAATTTTTTCAAAGAGTCTGACACTATTTTCGACCACTTAGACTGAAGGGAAGAAGTTTCAAAAAATCAGGCTTTTTGTTTACGTTGGCGATAATAAACCTTGCAAAGTCATAACTTCGAAAAGTCCAATAAATAATTTCAGGAGCATATTTACAAAAAAAATGTGTTAGTTTTTTTTCATCACCGACAAACGTTTGTGTAACCTTAAATTTAAAATCTCATTAATTATTAAATTTTGGTAAACCGTAAAGGTGAAATGAAGAATATTTGATACGCCTGACCAAGAAAGATGCAGTGAGGAAGGAAATTAATAATCGTACTTAGTAGGTGATTCTCATTTTCTGTTAACACTGCCCTGCGCCCGACGTCCGAAACGGCACATGTTACTTAGATCTCCCATTTCCGCGGAAAACCAGGATATCTGACGCAAGGAAGACTTATGTCCCGCAGTGAACTGCGATAGGTTCAAGAGGCCCGGTTGATTACTAGCTACAGTACCACATCCCGAAACACAGAAGTGCAAAACACTCGTAATTTACGGAAGAAGAAATTGTCATGAACTCATATCAACATCGAACAATGACCTCTGTAAATTATAACCCACATACCAATCCTAATTACTATCATTGATCCTCATCAAGGAATGGACATACATTATTATGAGATACAATTACATGGTATCTTTAGTATTAAATTATTTAAATATTTTTAATAATTTTATGAGAGCCGGAAAAGCATTTCTGAAAACTCTGTTGTGTACAGTCGTACATGCCATAAACATTAGCTAGACCGTCAGTCACTTTCACTGACTAAATCAAACTGACTGACGGTCAATCAGTTTGACTTAGTCAGTGACGTCAGTCAGTTTGACTGACTAAATCAGTACAGTAATTTGAAAGCCATCTTTCCTTAGTATAGACGTAAAAACTAAAATTTCTACTATATTAAATTCATTGCAGTTCTTTTAATGGTCAAACGCCGTTTAACCACGATTTTGCATCCTTCTTCATTACTTCGTTTTTTTACTCATATACATAAATATCATCATAGAAACGTCTAGACCATGATCACTTTATATAAACAAAACAAGTGACATAAATAAGCAGTACTCTTGATTAAAGTCTGTTTACAAATAAAATGTCATTGGAATTATTAATGTTGTGACTACCGACCTATCCTTATCAATTAAACAATCCGCAACTTTGTTACCAATGCAATGTTACTGCAAATCATTGATAGGCTTCACCGCCTGCATCATGTTTATTACGGTGGCTATTGATAATATTATTTTAATGGTTCCTTCTTTATACCTGATAACGGATGATATTTCAATTTGTCTTTAGTTCTAGCACGGTAATAAAACATAGTTTTAACCTACCAAATAAAGATACTAATTGTTCATAAACAAGAATATAATCAAAACTTTATGAATAAGAATGACATTAGCCAGTAGGTTCAATAGTTATTGAGACATCATTGAACTGTCCAGATAATGTATTCCGGGATTGACTACATTTGCTAAGACTACATTTGCTAAGAGATAGGTTGTCAATTTATTATTATTCGGGCACTCACCGAGGACAAGCTAACTTCATCAACACTTTGTTTCCTATATGTATGCCAGCATGGTACAAATTTCTGTCTGTAAAGTAACTTACTTAATAATGTGAAAAATAAAATTTTTGAGTGAAGCTCAGACAAGCTTCTTAGCCGTTGCTATTTGACAGAATTTATTGTATTAACAAGGAAATTTCGAATATTTCATCCTATGCTCTTACTAGTCAATAAGTAAGCTGTCAAAGTGACTGGCAGTTTTACCGCGAAACGAGATCGGCATTTAATGATATAAAAATATAACAAAAGAAAATCTGTGATAAGCATCGAACAGGTCACGCCGTTAGGTCGTAATGAAGTCGGTCGTCATTAAAGCGTCAGCTTTTTTTACAACGAAATCATTATTTTCGCTGGTTGACAACTCTAATAGCGTCTGTTGAGGACATTAGGATGTCGTGTCCGTTTTATTGCTTATACATATAATAAGCATGATAGGGAACGTCATGTACAAGATCTAACCGCGCGACAACATTCGTATATTATTCAATTTTTCCTATTGATTGAACAGATTTCTTAATAGAGATTATAATTTTTTGGACTTAGCATTATTTTTATTGCCTAAAGCTGAATCTCCTTCAATTCTTCATTTCCATCTAAACCATCGTGAGCCAAGTTGCTAGTGGTCTTTCATGGTGAAGCATTAACGTCTTCGATGAGCTTAAAGTTACTGGAATGATATGGATGGCGAGACACGTGGCCATTTCATTACAAATATAGTTTTTAATTTAGTCGAGTATTTTTTATATAATATAATACCTGTATTACGTAGGTATATGAAAGAGCTCTTATATAATATAATACCTGTATTACGTAGGTATATGAAAGAGATAAAGAAATAAAAGAAATTACACTCAGAACAATAAATCACAGAGATGAAATCAAATAGTCTTGCAACATTCGCCGGGGTCTTCAACGTATCTCAGTTCACTGCTGGACATAGATGTCACCTATTTTTCACCATATGGCCTAGTCCACCAGTAACCTTTCGGGAGTCGTCGTAACGTTTGACGGTAGGTAAATAATTAAGATACCCGTAAACGTATTTACGAAAAAGAAAAACGAAATAGAATAAAGAAAAGAGATAATATATGTATAAAAACATTTTCAGCCATAAGGAACTTAACAATTATTTGTGTTTGCGCCTCACGCAAGCTAGAAAGTTGAAGATACTTTTCGATACACGTGTAGAAAAACACGTGTACATCACTTAACTTAGACACAGAGGTAGGTATAATTTATATAGTATTTTAGCATTTAGAGCTTTTTGTTATAACCGTGACAAGCGATCACTGTTGAACGATTCCCGCAGAGGTTCCGAGTAGTTCCGACCGTTAGTAGTCACGCATGTATTATCCAGTGCAGTTCCGTCATCATCATGTCCTCTTTTAACACTGCTCAGTTTACCCTGGTACGATCATTAGTCTTCGTGGTGCTTTGCACCGTAACCCGCAACGCTGTTGCGGGGCAAAGCACCACGTTGTGAGTACGTCCACTAATCCGCATTGGCAAATCCGAGCGATAGGAAGTTAATATTAATATTAATAAATTATTTTCAAAATGCTAACTAATCAACAGGGTTGATGTTTTAGAGCCATAGTCAAAGTTTTGATAAAAATTAATCACCTCTAAATAAATTTCCTAAATAATATCGCTTGCTCAAACACCTACACCCCAAACAATAATTTGGAATTTTACTAGCAAAAACATATGAAGTAATATTAATGAAACATATGAAGTAATATTTAGATTGTGATCTCATAAAAAATATTGTAACATTACCATTTTAACGACGTATGATTCATAATGATTCATGGCCGAGAAAATTACAATTAATAATTTTGCATATTTTTCTTTACACTCTTCAAACATAATCTTATTAATATTACTGACAATGCTCATACATTTTTATTCCAAGAAGTACATAGTAATATACCTTAAGTGTATCATATTAACAATTCTTTACCACGACGTAAAAACATACCTAATTTGTTTATTTGCTGAAGATTCTTTAAATAATTACCTACCTGCAAGTATAAGCAACAACAAAATATTATATAGGAACAACTTCCTTATGTGTGTTTAAAGCTCCTCAACAAATAAAACATCCCTGAAACAACAATTAAAACATACTAACATTAAATTTATGAACCTTATTATGTAAAAACAGTTTAGCCGATAATTTGTGGAAAAAACCTCTGTATAGAATTTTGTACATCTTCAAGAACATTTACTTTCTGATCGTTTTCACTTCCTTCGTGATTTTCCTATTCATTCTTATGACATTAGTAACTGAGCCGGTTAGCATGCTCACCTGTTAGTAACTGATACGCCTAAACACAATGATGTAAAAAAGTATGGATTCGTGATATGCTCACAAAACAATCGAAAAAAGTGTCCCGAACGCAGTGACAGCACATATACACATATTTATAATTTCGAACACATTTACCCAAACATAAGAGTACAAACTATACTCTTTTCGGCGGTTCGTTTTTAAGGCACGGATGGCATATCTACCTTTATATATACGGAATATCATTGCCTAAACATGACAGATGCAGTGTTGAAGGAAATTCATAATCGTGCTTAGTTATTAAATTCCATCAACACTGCATGCGCTCATAAAATACATTAAATTAGCTACGAAACATGCTTTAAATTAATTATACTCAATTTATGTTTAATTATTATTTAAAAATTTTGAAATACCACCCCGCTTTATAGAGCATGTGAATTGAGAAAACAGAAACAACTAAAACGAGGCAAAAGTTTTTTTGCAGAGTCAGAAAAAATCTTTTGGGTCTGAAAGGTTCCTGGCCACTATACATGAACAGATGACTTCATGAAATGTGGTTAGCCATTGTATGCAAATAACTTCCACACGCCTTTCGACCTAGTCTATCTTATCACCGAATTCTGGGAGGACCTATAATAAAACAACCGATGTACCCAGATGTTGTCTTCAAAATCTTGGACTCCAATCCTTTTCTACGTATCTAAGATAATAGTTTAATTCTTTATTTTGACTTAGCCACAAACTCTTTAGTATTCTAATCATAATGTAATTAATGTTCAGCCACATTGATCGTCGCAGCTGCCGGTACCACAGTAGGATGACATCGCCAACCTTGGTTATGCTGATGAGTCAGAATCACCTTTCAGACCTCACCGCCCAGAGCTCGTGGATCGTTTCACTAATGATCCTGTTTCAGGTAAAGACTATTAAATGTTTAATTAATGTTAATCCCATTGAACGCCAGGATTCAGACACAATTGAAAATCTATTGTGTCTGGCGCATTAAGGCGTCATTGGAGGCAAAGGGTTAAAGTCCTAGCCCCATATTATGGGAAACCACGCGACTCTTCTGGTCTTCAAACGCAAATGCATACACATGTGTGAGTTATGGCAACAGTTAATCTTTTATGCACTATTATTGGCACTCCTGCGGGTGCGGGTATAGGGTTATAGCATTCAAAAAATATCAAGCAGATCTAGGGGTTTTTGCGACAAGCTAAGAAGTTTTTAGATATTGATTATGATCTAAGGGTTATTATGGTGATACCTTCTTTGTAAACAACAAATAACATTACTGTTACATAAATCTAGTTGCTTAAAGGCCGTAAAATGACATCCCTTGGGCGTCCCTTGACCCGCCTTTGAGCCGGATTCAATAAATCTCGCTAGTTAATATTCTTAGATTGAAATCAGTATTATACTAGAAACTCATACTGGAACACCATTAACCATTGAACGCTGGGAATCCAGACACATAGAAAATCTTTCTGTATGGCGCTTGAAGGCGTCATAAGCAATCAAAGGGCTGAAAAAAAATTAAAATTTTTAATTTTATATTTCAGCTGTGAGCCCTATCCCAGCGTCGTACCTCGCCGACAAAATTGGCAGAAAGAGGACTCTCCTCCTTGCAGCAGTACCCTACATCCTGGGCTGGATCCTCGTGATGATGGCTGACAACGTGACCATCATATATGTGTCCAGGCTCATCTCTGGCCTGGGATATGGCATCGCCTACACCACAGCACCTATGTACCTGGGGGAAATCGCATCTGATGAAGTCAGGGGAGCAATGGCGACTCTCATCACTGTTATGTCCAAAGTAAGTACAAGTCTTACAAATTAATACATAGCAACTACTGTCAACATAGACTGTAATTGTATCAAACAATATTTTTTTGCGTCAATAGACGAAATTATATTTTGTACTGCCATTATAATCTAATGATTTCCACGTGGACCGATCCCTTGCAGTTGAAAATCATTAGGGGAGGCCTTCGTTCAGCAGTGGACATAATTGGGCTGTAATGATGATGATGATGATGATGATTATAATCTATAAAAATATGATTCTATAAATAGGTACGTAAAACGATAGAAGTACCTGATACTTAGATTTATCAACATTTGATTTAACATCTTTTTGATTTAAAGAGATCATTTTGCTCAGCTATCGATTTTCTGATTTGATTATAATCAGGCAACTCACATTACCGTTAAAAAAAATACCTAATAACGCAATATTTTTAGAACTATCAAATCAGCACCAACAAAATTGTAACTTCAAACGGCAAATTTAATCCGTATTAAATTAATTGTGCTCAATATATTAATGACGACTGTATTAATAGTCAGCAAAATTATTTTTTGTTCTAAATCAATTCTAAGTGTTAAATTTTGATATAATCCCATAAATTATTTTCTTAATATTTCATAACTACCCAGCAATTAAGTCGGAGCGACGGTGGCTCATTAGTGTGGACTGTTGCCCTCCTATCGGGATCCCGCCACGTACCAATGTGTTTCGAATTTCGAAATTATATGTACGTTATCCGACGCTCTTACGGTAAAGGAAAACATCGTGAGGAAACCTTCATGCACGCCTACGAAGAGATTCAAAGGTTGTGTGTGAAGTCGTCCAAACCGCACTGGGCCCGCGTGGACGACTAAGGCCTAATCACCCTATACGGGTAAGCTCGTGCCCCTCGGTGGGGACGAGCTTACCCGTATAGGGTGAGCTGATGATGAATTAAGTCATACAACTATGTTGTAAATGATAATCCAAAGTAACAAATAAAAGAGCAACGGCGATAATAAAAAAATAAGTCTTAAATGAAACGTAGATATCATACCAGATTTAATTGTCTTCGATACCAATTAGCTACATGATCACAAATGCGGCATTAGAAACAGTTCAACAGAATTACAAATTACGCACAATTAAATACATACATTAAATCTGCACGTATTACTCTTGAGTAAGTCGGTACGTGTGGTGCAACCAAGAAATCGTAAGGAAGCAATACAGTAATGTTTTAGCTACCAAGAAATGAAATCTTTGCTGCACTGCCTGTTTTGCACACATAATTACTTCCCGGTATACAACTGGATCTTATTATTTTCTTAGTAATGTATAAATATGAAAGACCATTAAATCACTGAAAGAATAATAGACATAGTGAAATAATTACTGCAATGTACTTAAAACATCAAACTTCAATGTAGAACCGATTTTAACCCATTGAACGCCGGGAATCCAGTCACAATAGAAAATCTGTTGTATCTGGCGCCATAAAGCGTCATTGCAGGTCAAAGGGTTCATGAGCGCTACTCTGCGCTGATGTCTACTAGTGCTTTAGACACAGTAGGAAATTTATGTTAGATTTATCCGGCTGTAAAGGCAAGGGTTGATTTTGCTGTATGTCTAAACACGCAAGGATTTTTCAAACTCAGGCAGATAAACAATTTACATCAAAAAGTCTAGAATTAAATAAGATCTCCCCGGCCAGTTACGTTATCTCATAACACACGTGTTCTTTTTCGAAGTCAAAACATATTTTATAGAATTTTATGACATTTTAATATGAGTTTAGACACGAAGACAATTCTACAATATAGATGTACATAAAATGTTGTGCTTCAAGATAATACAATTAGATTTGTATGCATTTCAGTTCGGAATCCTATCTCAGTACTGCATCGGACCCTACGTGTCAATGCTGGCGCTGGCGAGCTTCAACATCGCACTACCGATACTGTTCGTGGTAACCTTCACCACAATGCCAGAATCTCCGTACTTCTTCATAAAAACAGGCAACCTGAACAAAGCCGAAAGGTCTTTGAAGAAACTACGCGGCAAAGATTTCTTTAGAGAAGAATTGGAAAGTATGTCAAATTTAGTAAATGAAAACATGCAGGAAAAAAGTCGATGGACAGACTTGGTTACTGTTGGCGGGAACAGAAAGGGTTTACTGATACTAATGGGAATATATTTTACACAACAGTTTTGTGGCAGCACAGCCATTATATCATATGCCCAACAGATTTTCGGCGCTGCAGATGGCGGCTTGAGGGCAGAAGAAGCATGCATCTTATTTGGATCAGTCCAATTACTCATCGGCTATATCTTCCAGCTAGTTGACAGGCTTGGGAGAAAGCCGCTTCTACTCGTATCATCGTGTGGCGTAGGTTTGGCTAATATTATCATTGGTGCATATTTCTTTGTGAAAGACCTGGATAGCCAGTACATCGTTGGTGTCAAATTCATTCCTATTGTTGTGATTCCTATTTTTATATTCTCATACACAATTGGACTTGCAACTGTGCCTTTTGCTATTACGTCTGAGATATTTCCAACTAATATTAAGTCTAAAGCAACTTGTGTGATACAAATATTTTGGCCCTGATGACTTTTGCGGTGACAAAACTATTCCAAGTGGTGAAAGATGACTTGGGTGAATATGTGGCGTTTTGGTTTCGGGTTGTTATCGGTAGCCGGTGTAATATTTATACTCGTATTACTTCCTGAAACTAAAGGTCAGTCATTCGCAGCCATACAAGAAAAACTCTATACTACAAGAGAAAAAGTTATATACGAGAAACAAAGGGACCGGACATGGAACGTGTAAGAATCAATATTTAAATTCAATTAACGATCTCTAGACTGTTTGAAATACGTACCTCTATACAAAATTTACTCTTTTCGAAATATATTTATAACTAAGTAATACTTTAGTTACCTGTAAGTTAAAACTTAACCTAGTGATATTTTAGAATATTTTACAGATAAAAAATCTTGAATTACATATATATGCTAAAGTTAATAAAGTGTACTTATTAATATTTTAATCAAAGATTATATTTTATAAACTTTTATAAGTCGAACATTATTGTAAAAGTGCCTTTCGTGGTAGCATTTCAATAAGGTACTTAAGTACAATAATATTGTTACATATTTATTAAATAATTTTAATGTGTTTAGGTTAATAGAATACGTAAGCGTTGAAATGTATATGGTGCGCCTTAAATTTTGAAATATTCCAAGTCATGCGACTATTACATATAAGATATTTGCAAATCTATCTAGAGTATACTGTACAAAGACATAAAGGTTTACTTCTCAAGTTTAGCGACTTCCTATAAACAATTCCATTTTATTTAAATATTTGTGTTTTCAATTGCATATAAAGTTGGTGTCAGAATTTTAAATTGTAAAAGCATTGAGTATGTCGTATCCATCTATTGTCCGCCTTCAGTACGCACCACTCAATTGGATTGGGATAATTTATTTTCATCCTTTAAACGCAAAACTTTAATAGGTGGGGATTTTAACGCCCACCATACAAATTGGTCGATCAAAAATGACTTAAGAGGTTCACAGGTTTTTGACTCCGCGTTAGAAAATAGTTTTATATGTTTAAATAACGGCCAAGCTTCTAGGATTAAGATAGTTAATAATTTATTACAACAGTCAACCCCTGATATAACATTTGCGTCATCGGATATAGCAATAGACTTATCTTGGAACACCTCTAATGAACATTTAGGAAGTGATCACATAATTATTAATATGTTATTACATTTTAAAAAAGAAAACAACCATCTTAAAAAACGTAACTTTAAATTGGCTAACTGGAAGAAATATACACAAGATCTTGAAAGAGCTATGGCAATTTGTGATGTTAGCGCTAGTGAAGTACAAGTGAGATACAATTACTTAGAAAACATGATTATCAAAAGCGCTAATAAAAATATACCGTACATTAAAATTTGTACTGATCCCTCTAATAAATTTATACCAAAAAAGTATTGGAATCCATCATTGTCTCATATTGTGGCGCAACGCCGACTAGCATTAAAAAACTTTCGTCGCAACCCTTCCCCCCAAAATCTTTCACTTTTAGAAAATAAAGTTATCGAAGCTCGGAAGATGATTATGAAAGCCAAATCCCAATCTTGGCAAAAATTCTGTGATAGCATAAACGAAACTATGTCCGTGGCCGATATGTGGAGTCGTTTGCGGTGGATGAAAGGAAAATCACGGAATAATTTTCAGCCCTCCGAAAGCTGCCTTAATGATCTTATGTGCAACTTAGCGCCGGTCACGGTACCTGAAAAACCACCATCATTCGTATCAAGCAATCCTGTATTAGAGGCTGAATTTAAAATACAAGAATTGAAGCAATGTCTTAAAAAAAAAGATACTGCGCCAGGCGAGGATGGTATAACATACTCAATGATTTTCAATTTGCCTGAGTCCGTCTTGCAATTTCTTTTATGTATATATAATGACATATTGCATAGTTGTAATATTCCTAACCAATGGCGCAACATCAAAATTGTTCCCATACCAAAGGCAGGCAGTGACTTAAACCCGAAATTAAGGCCAATTGCCCTCTTGTGTTGTTTATGTAAGATTTTTCATCTAATGCTAGCCAAACGTTTAGAATGGTATATAGAGAAAAACAATGTTTTGTCAATCAATTCCACTGGATTTCGGAAAACTCAATCTTGTATAGATTCCTTAGTACGCATTATAACTCATACTCAGCAAGGATTTTCCAACAATATGCCTACAGTTGCTTGTTTCCTAGATATAGAAAACGCTTACAATAATGTATTGATTAATAAGGTAGTTGGTATATTGGATAGCTTACAAGTAGGGAGCAGAATCTGTAAATATTTGTGGTTTTTTTTGAGCCAGAGATTTCTTAAACTTGGAAGTGATGATGTGGGGAATACTCTGATTAGGTGTACAAATAAAGGTCTAGCTCAGGGCGATCCCATATCCCCTCTACTTTTCAACATAATTACTCATCAAATATGCCACAACATCAGAAATGTGAAAGTTTGTCAATTTGCAGATGATTTTGTCCTTTACATAACCAATAAAGACCTTAACGAGTGTAAAATTAAAATACAAAACAACGTTAATCACATGGTTAACATATTGGAGGATCTTGGTTTGCAAGTATCACCAACCAAATCCAAAGTCTGTTTGTTTAGTAAAGGCAAAAAGAAACAGAGTATCACTTTAAGTATAAACGGACAAAAGATAGCTCAATCAGACTGTATAAAATATTTGGGTTTCTGGCTAGATAGATCATTACTTTTTAATAAGCATATAAATGAAGTCCACGACAAGGCATTAAAATATATAAACATACTTAAATTATTAGCGGGTTCCGGTTGGGGAGTTCATCCAAAATATTTGAGGATTATCTACCTTTCAACAATAAGGAGTAGGCTCGATTACGGATGCTTTTTATATAACACGAGTGCTAACTCACACTTATCAAAATTGGATAAACTCCAAAACCAGGCGCTTAGAATAATTGGAGGTTTTATCAAAAGTTCCCCTTTACACGTTATGGAAAGCGAACTTAGTATCCCTCCTCTTTTTATACGTAGAATGTACCTTGGAAATAAGTACTACCTGAAACTCAGATCTCTGGAAAACAATGATATCATAAGTCTTTTAGAACAGCTTAGCCAAATTTGTCTTGGTATATATTGGAAAAAATAAGAAAAAACCTCTTTTAGTTACGATATTAGAAGAAACTATGAATGTTAATATTGAATGCAACCCTCTTGAGATGTATCAGTTAAATGTTTGGCCCACTTATATAGATGTTGATAAAAAAATATTATCTCATTTGGACAGTATTCATTGCCCAAAGAAAGACAATGAACACAATGCCCTGAAAATTAACGTTCTAAAGGAAATAAATGAAAAGTATGAATACTGGGAAAAAATATATACTGATGGATCAATGTTTAATTCGGCAAGGGGGGCGGCAATTTATATTCCTAATCGGAAAGTGATAAAATTGTTTAAAATTAAGTCTACAGTTACAGTCATGACCTTAGAACTAATTGCTATAAGTGAAGCCTTGGAGTATGTTAGTAATAATGATGTTAATAAAGTTGTAATTCTATCAGACTGCCGTAGTGCTTTGCAACATATTGCTCGATGCGCCTCTGGATGCAGAGGTGTCTCGATAGCATATAAAATACTCACAAGGCTTCACGAGCTAAATGGTAAAAATGTGCAGATAGCACTTCAATGGATCCCGGCACACATTGGACTAAATGGAAATGAAGAGGCTGATCGGCTTGCTAAATTAGCAACAACATGCGGAACAATTTATGATATTGCACCAAACTTCCAGGGAAATACTTAATATTTATATTAGACCGTATTGTAACAATAAGTGGAAAGAATATTTTGATGAACGTTCTAAAGAAAAAGGTATATGGTATAAAACCATTCAGGCTGAGCCGCTTCATATTCCTTGGTTTAACAATGTGCCTCTAAGCCGTTTTTATATTGTATCATTGCTAAGACTTCGTTCTGGACATATTCCAACCAATAAATTTGGATTCCTAATGAAAAAAGTTGAGTCACCTAACTGCGAGTCCTGTGGTGTTATTGAAGATGTTCAACACGTGTTAGCGGAATGTGTCAGGAACGAAAGTCAAAGGCAACAATTGATAAGCCAATTCAATTTAATTGTTTCCAATTTAGGATACTTTCAAAACATCTTAGCCGCACCCACCAGTGGTTCCGCTAAGATTCTATGTGACATGGTACACCATCGATAATTACCGATAATATCCTGTATGTATGTGCTCCGATAGGACTGACATGCTTCTCTGAGGCAAAAGTCCTTTTAATAAAGATAAAAAAAAAAAAAAAAAAAGTATGTTTATCCGTTGTTTTGTACCCATACAGACTTCACGCTTAACTTGGGGCTAGATGGCGCTGTGTGAATGTCAGTGGATATTTAATTATCAAAAAAAATAATTAATTGAAAAAGTATAACATTTTTTGGTACTCCACCAAGGGTTCCGGGATCGATCCCCGGGTATTACAAACATTAATTGTGTACGTGAACATGTCTGTTTGTAATGGTCTGGGTATTCCTATGTATAATTTGTATGTATTTACAAAAAATGTATCTAAGTATGTTTATCAGTCACAAACTCCTCGCCTAATATTTTGTTAGATGGCGCTGTGTTATTGTCAATAGATATTTATTTGTAATAATGAAGGATACCTATGACGTTGAATTTACGCGTATATTTTTTTTTAGGAAATATAACATTTAAAATTCATTCATTTTATCATTAATAAATCATTTGGACTAAAATTCCTAGGAGCTGCACAACAAAGACCACAATATTAACTGATCTCTAAAACACGGAGGGACTCAAGAAAATAATTTTAGGGTCAAAATATTGTAATATGTACTCAATATAGTTTTAATTAGGTTCATTTTCGATGATAAGGCAAACCTATGGGACAGCCCATATGTACCCGAGACGACGCTGACGCGAGGAGAGTAAATGGAAATTAAATTATGCAGTCTCCTTTAATGGCACCCGACTTTAGTGCAGAATTTTAATAATATTCCCAAGTGATTCGTTGTTACCTCAGACCACTTTGGACATTTCAATAAGTCGAAGTTAATTATTAAATCATTTTAATTTAAGATTCTCATACATAATTTATTTTCACTTCAACTTCTTTTCAAAGGCTGCTACTTATTATTCGGGCATATTTTTCAATTATCAAAAATTTAATTATGATTTTTGAAGGCTCATTCTTTAAAATATTGAATTTAATTAGATAAATGCATTTTTAAAAAAATATTACAGTGCGCAAGGTATTCTCGCTGTTGTTGTCTGTTGTTGTTGGTGGTGTGTATGTTTTCCTTTACCCAAGTGAGTTGGATAAACGTACATATAATTTCTAAAAAACCGAAAAGACTTTTTTTCGAACTGACTACTGCTGTTGGCCGCTGATGACCTTTACAGCTTCACCGGGCAATTGACGAGCGCAGATGGCTCTCAGCCCTTAATCCGAAAAGACGTAAATACGTGGCGGGATTTGAATCTGCACCCTCCAGATCGTAAGGCAATAGTCCAAGAATGTAAGCTTGGTAGTATTAATAAACATGATTGAAATACAACAGCTGTGCCAGTTTTAAGTTATGACCACTATTTGTTTTTAGAGATAAAACCGTGAGTAATATTCCTTATATAAAGTGATCATGAACCTTAAAGTGTGGAAGCAAATGGTTTATGAGACATAAACTTGCGGCGAAGATGTATTGAAGGTCATGATATATGAGTTAGGATATATGAGAGAGGAAAACCGTCAAGAGTTTTCTTACGGAAAATATTTTATATATTTCAATGTTATTGTAAGTAACTATAATAAAGTAACTAATATTATTGCGGATTGTATGGGCGGAAAAAGGTTTTCGAAACCCATGTTGTGGAATGATGTGATAGAGAAGTTTTTATTATACCATTGGTTCCGGGTTCATACCTAGGTCAATACAAACATTTGTATGCATGAATAATATATGGTCCACTAGCATAAACGCTTTAACTAGCACAATTTTCAGGTCGGTTGATAAGTAATTTAAAATGTGCACGATTTTATACGCCATTAGTGATGCTTTACATGCAAAATTCCTTATAAAATATCTTTATGGTGATAAAGACATTTTGGCCCGCGTGGACGAACGACTAAGGCCTAATCATCCTATACGGGTAGACACGTGCCCCCTCGGTTGGGACGTTTAATGAGCTGATGATGATGGTGATAAATAGCAATATAAGAGTTGCCTTATCCGAAGTTGTTTTCTGTAAGACAGGGTATATCAGTTTTATATCGAAAAAATGTGCTCAAAATGTGTCATATATCGGCGTTTTAGCTAGTGGACGGAAGTATTAGGGTGGAGTGATTTTACTTTTTTTCCATTACAGCTTCAGCATACTTGTGAAAAGTCCCCATTAAACCTTTTAAGGTCAACTGCTAGGGACCGGGCCGCGTGGATATTATTAGGGAAGGCCCTCGTTCAGCAGTAGACATATTTGGCTGTAATAATTATGACGATGATTAACTCTTTGAACGCTAATGACACCTGAAGGCGTCAAAATATTCAAACAACAGAAAAAGAAATAAGTTCATTATGTTAAGGGGTTCATATCATCAGTTTTGAGAAATGTAGGCAAACTCTCATGTAAACGCACAATTTTTTAAACCTTGAATAATATTTGGAGGGATGTGTTAGTGTAACAAAAATAATAACTTTGAAATGTTCTGTTGAGATTTGAGAGTAGGTAACGAAGGGTCTCCTCCTAAATTCAAAATCGTAAAAAATATCCATAAAACACACCATGGCCCGCTAGATGATAATAGATTATGCGTGATATTTTGTCCTATTATTTCCCTAATTGGACGTATTTAAATAAAAAGGATCCAACCCACAAAATGAGACATTGAAGTTTAAGTTTTATTTGCCTTATTAGTAATTATATAATACGTATATATTATCGGAAAGGATTCAAGTGTTATGGATTTAATTTGATATATTATTTTGAGGTCTGTCTTTTTGAATGGATATTTCTCTCATATGAATCCAAGGAGTGACTGAATCGTTTTTGAGTAACTAAAAAAAGTAAGGGCCATGAGGGATGGTAACGACCATCGATCAAAATGTTAAATATGTATATATTGTTGATGGTATTTATACTAAATTTGTATATTTATACTAATTTACACCCCAGAGGCCAGTTTGATATACTTAACTCATTTTTGACCTCCATGTGGGTTGGATCCTTTTTGCGTAAATACGTCCAATTGTGACAGCGGTAAACATTCTTGATAACGTTTGAATCAACGACACTGGTCGTTGGTTTGAATGGCCAAAAGCAACTCCGGCATTTCCCCAAACAAAGACGTCAATGACAATAATTTCCTTTTAAAGTCTCTCCGAGTTATGAGTCTTTAATTAATTGATGGCTTCACATTTTGTGGCAAAATAGGTTTTATTGCTAGAGTATAAAATTTACTTTTCAGTATCCCAATTATGTCGCCGAAATTGCCATCGCAATGCCTTCTGATTAGTGATAATGATATGAAAAGAAGACTACCTTATAATAAAGTATTAATCTTTCTTTTATTCATCTTTTCAATAACGATGACACGGTCATGTATGGTCATAACACCCTTGATTTAGGGTTACGGTTTAGCATTGAGTTGCATAATAATACTAAACTATATTGTATTAATGAATTTTTAACGAAACAGATCATTAGAATCTTTGTATACTTAGTTATTGTCTTGAATAAAATCCACAGTCTACTTAAAGCATTCTGATTTGGTTACCTTAATATGAGAAGCATCGTAACATTCAATAAGTTGACATGTGCGGTAATCCGTTGCATTCAACTAAACGTGACGGTACGCGTTACAGTGGGATAAACTCCATATGACTATTTTTGAGAACAAAAAAAAATACTGATCTGTGTTCTTGTTTGATAAATATTTTTTCCACGCCAGACTAAAAGGTCGCTGGTGGCGGCTGGATGAGGAAAGCGGAGGACCGGGATATCTGGCGCAAAATGGGGGAGACCTATGTCCAGCAGTGGACTGCGATAGGTTAAAGAGAGAGGGAAGATTAAAAACAAAACTTCAAATGAAATCAAACGTAATTGTTTTTTTTTTTGACATTCACACAGCGCCATCTAGCCCCATGTTAAGCGTGAAGCCTGTTTTATGGGTACTAAACAACTGATAAACATACTTATATACATTTTTTTTTTGTAAATACATACATATTATACATAGAAAACACCCAGACCATTACATACAGACACGTTCATGACCACAAATGTTTGTACTGCCCGGGGATCGAACCCGGAACCCTTGATGTTGCAGCCGACCACTCAACCGCAACACCAAATGGGTCGTCAAAATTGAACCAATAAAGACACATAAAAGAAAATAATCTCGAAAAAAGAAACAGGAATCTCAGGAAAACTCTGCAATACAGCCATGAATGTGTTCAATCAAATAATACGAATTGACGCGTAGATTTTCCGCGGCGCGTCCGCGTAATATGTAACCAAATTATCGGTTACGGAGTTACATCGCGATTCTTTCCTTCCAAGCCGACAGTCGTAAATAAAATTTGCAAACATTTCCCTCAGTTGGGTGGCGTCTAAATAAATTTGACTCGGAAAGTTAATAAAAGAATTAAACCTCCGCGAGTAAGCATTTGAATGCATTACAAGAAAGACCCTTACAATAAGGGGGATCTCGGTAAATTGTTTGGGGGACGCTAATTGAAGAAAAATCAAGGATAAAGTATTTTAAGGACAATACTCTACGGTGCGGAATATTTGGATGATATAAAACAAAGCTGTAAAATCAAAATCTTGCATGCAGACAAGTGTTTTAAATTACACAACATAGTTTTTATCTTGAATAGATCGTCTATTGTGTCTGCATTTCTGCCTTTCGAAAAAATATTGAATTTATTCTTTTTAGGTCCATAAAGAACGCTTATGAATGTCAAATGAAGCTTCCACTGGTTTGGACTGTCGTTATCTACTGAGAAGAAGCCAGCAAGTAAATAAGTTTTTTTTTTTTTTCAGAAAAGGGTTATTTACTATTCAATACAATATACAAGCACTGGACAAAGTTAATCCTTGCCGATTGCAAACAGGATGCCTGAAGGCATTCTTTTCCTAACTTAGTATCGAAATCAGTAAAAAACAGATCTGGAGGTTACCACCATCTAGCGTATAATTAATTATCCACCACCGTACATCTCGGAGAACTCAAATTTCATCCTCACCACCTAGATGATTGGAGGTCTTCCACAGTTCGATTCTGTCGTCATTTTTTGCCACGTACGACAAAACTGTGGAATGAACTTCCACAGGATACATTTCCAGAGCGATACGACCTGGCGTCCTTCAAAAAAGA